>MU271239.1:24896-43952 GCA_021432655.1 Atractiella rhizophila | reverse complement strand
CAGGCTCTTCTGGGATCTGGACGTGATCGGTATCATTCTTGTCATTGCAGGTAAGTGTCCCATCTGTAAAACGTGGGAGGAGTTAGTGTTCACAAGCGGGACCGACAGTTTTCTCGCTCATTCTCGTGCCTTTCTCCATCGCTACTTCTGCAGGCGAAAAATGGAGGCAAGGCTACATCATTGCCATGCTTGGTGAGCTCCACCTTTGCTCCAAACGTCAGAATAATAACGTATCCCATAGTCCTCGGCGTCTTTCTTATCCCTGTTTTTGTTATTTGGGAAAAGTTTGCCCCAACCCCCCTCGTGCCTTTTCATGTAAGTCTCTCTTGACTTATTTAGATCTCTCTCTTATCGTTCGTCGATGTGACAGCTTCTGAAAGATCGCGGCGTTTGGGCTGGACTGGGAATTGCCTGCTTTATCAATGCGTACATCTCAAGTTTGTTGATGCCTTGCTTATGTTGACCGTTGTCCGCAACAGGACTTGGTACCTGCAAGGTTCTTATCTTTACACCACCCTCGTCGTTGCCTTCGATCAATCTATCAAATCTGCAACGAGGATCACCAACATCTACTCCTTCACCTCCGTCATCACTGGTGTTATTCTCGGATTTGTTGTGCGCTATGTTCGATACCTCAAGATCTTTATCATCACTGGAATTTGCCTCTTTATGGTTGCGTTTGGACTGCTCATTCGATACAGAAGTGGGGGATCTGGTGGAAACAACAGCGCTATCATTGGCGCTGAAATCGTCCTTGGTGTCGGTGGAGGTCTCTTTTCTTACCCCACTCAGGCCTCGGTTCAAGCTGCGACGACGCACAAGAATATGGCTATCGTCACTGGTCTGTACTTGGCCTGCTACTCTATTGTATGCCGTTCTCTCTTTGATCGAAAGGGTTACAAGCTGATTCGGTATTGTAGGGAAGCGCCATTGGCTCTACAGTTTCAGCTGCCATTTGGACCAACATCCTACCAGGAGAACTGAACAAGCATCTCACAAACCAAACCTTCGCCGCTGAAGTATACGGCAACCCTCTGGGAATCGCACCTCTCTATCCTCTGGGAACACCAGAGCGAGATGGGATCATTGAAGCTTACAAATCGGTTCAGAGGCTACTCTGCATCACAGGATTGTGCCTTTGCATTCCCATGCTCTTCTTCGCCCTCTTGCTCAGGAACCCGAGACTTGGTGACGAACAGGTCTGCTTTTCGTCCCTCTTTTACGAATGCTATCGTATTAATTGCCGCCCTGGGGGATATAGTCTTTGCCTGAAGCTGAAGGTGGCGCAGAGGCAGTTGTTCTTCCACCTACTTACAGTAAAAAGGATGAGGAAGGCAGTTTGGAGGATGGCGATGTCAAGGACAAGGCTCACTATGAAGGCTCAGCTCATTGAGGGCTGTCCAGTTAAAATCGGTTTAAAGCTCAACTACATGGCATGAGCGCTTTTCCGGATAGGCCGCTATAGATTTTTCCTAATGCAGTACTCCTCACATTCTCTTGCACGACCCCCCAAAGCTCAATAGCTGATATCTTGGAAGCTGTCATGGTGCACTCCATTCACTATCGGTCCTTATTACTCTATTATTCTAATCGACCCTCCCTAAAATGTTCAAGACAAATCTTGTGTTTCCAGACAGAATAGGAGGGAGAAAACCTGGCAAAAAAAAAAGGTAGATCACGTGATATCAAATTTAACGGTGAGGCCGGTGAGGTTCGACGCGTTTTTGTCGCGTTGAATGATACGAAAGTTCTGTATTAAGGATCGTGAGAGAAAAGCAAAACGTGATTTCTCATTTGCGGCTAGACAAATCACTCATGATTGGAGTCACGACATCTTGCCTTGCCGAGTTCAAATCAATAAAATCTCGCACAATTATCTGAAAAGAATACTCGTTTCCACCCGCAACCTCTCCCACTGATCTTGCGAACACTGCAGAGGAGCAGATAACTGTCAAGTGATAACAGTTTGTCCATATTAGTGCGTTGTTGTGTTGAACTCTAATCCCAATCCCGTTATTTATTTTCCCATGCCTGCCTGAAAGTGAGTATCCCAATCCCAACTTGAACCACCATCCCCCAGCAAACCATCCGAAACTATCTAATCAACATCGTTATTACAAACAGCTCAGCAACATAATGGTCTTTACAGACTCTTCTCCTCGCCCTAAACGGGTGTATCCAACTCCCCCAAGGTCTCCCGCCAAGTCTCGGATTACTCCGACTTATCCAGCTCCTGCCTCTGCCAATTTCAAGAAATCGACTTCTTTCGCCAATAGCCCAAGAGAAGTTAGATTCGACCTCTTCCGCGTGGACCAAAATGGCGTTTCCCTCTACAGGCTTCATGAGGCGAAGAAGGCATTGGAGGCCAAATCCGTTAGGTCGACCGTCTTTGATTACGAGCGAAAGATCTAGATGAATGCAACCGAATCTCCAATTAAATCGAGGTACTCGACTATGGAAAAGACGATGTCGGTGTGTTTTCCTGCTTGGAAGTCAAGAATCGGGCAGAACAATGCTCTGTCGTACTCTTCTTTTTCGCCTCCTGAAGACTTTTTTTCTCGATCTTACATCCAAGTCAAAACTTCCACGTTTGAGGACGACTTGAGAGCACTCGGATACCCAGAAGGCACGCGTGAAGTTGTCAAGCCCAAGAGTGTGAAGAGGAGTGGGAAGATGGGGAACAGAACCCCCAAGAAGTCGTTCGCACCAGTTCATACCCAGTCACACACCTCTTGGGCACCGGAGAGGTCTCCCATCCGAGAGAACCACTCAACCAGAGTCGAGATCCCCCCTCGCGTCGCTATCAAACAGCCTCTCAGAACGATCGCAGAGATGGAGCGCGCTCTTGACCTCGCGGCTGCCAATAGCCCCAAGAAGATTTTGCAGCTCTCTCTTGTCTCGAGTCCTGAAATGGAGGAAGCGACTCTTTCGATCAGCCCCATGGACTCGCCGCGAAGCACAGCGGTTATGCCAACTGCTACGAGGGAGTCGTCTCCTGACTCTATCGTATCCCATGGATCGGGAAAGAAGAAAAAGAGAATGATTAGTGACGAAGAATGGTATAAGGCTACTGCCGGACCATCCAGTTACGTTCATTTTGGAGACGTACGTTGTTTCTCTTCTTTCCTTCCAGGGTCACTCATCCGATCATGAGAACAGCTCGATCCTCGCCTTCGACATCAGTACTTCATCGACTGGGATGAATGGAGTGACTATGGAGACGAATTTGAGGAAGAATCTCCAGAGGGTACCGAAGCTACTGAAAGTACCGACCCTGTTGGACCTATCGAGCCTTCAACTCTTTCTATCCCTCTCCGGGCAGATTCCAAAATGTCAGAATCCGCGACCGAAACTGATGGCTGGAAGAGTAGAGATGGCAATATGATGTGGTGGACTGGT
This sequence comes from Atractiella rhizophila, assembly GCA_021432655.1. Classification (NCBI taxonomy): domain Eukaryota; kingdom Fungi; phylum Basidiomycota; class Atractiellomycetes; order Atractiellales; family Hoehnelomycetaceae; genus Atractiella; species Atractiella rhizophila. Next base: position 40,553 of record MU271239.1, on the reverse strand, counting down.
TCTAGCTCCTCCATCGGATCCACCGCTTCCTCCAGCGCACCAAGTTCCGATAATGAACGGTCATCAGATGAGGAGACACCCAAGACTGCCGCTGCCACAGGATCCAAAGTTGCTGCGACCGTCATCTCGAACTCGTCATCTAAGAGCCTACTCTCTTACCTTGGATTGTCTTACTTTCTCCCTCACGAGAAGAGGCCTGCCGTCAACACCAGGGAAGGTCAGGTTCCCAAATTGAGAACCATGGCTTCGGAATCCCAACTGGACACGATCGGGCGACGCGCTGCAAACAAGCTCAAACATAGCAGAACTGTTACTTCACTCCAGGGGAGCAGCGTGCCCATGGATCTACGAGTGAATTCGAGGAAGAGCGGGAGGATCGTGTCCGGTTCAGGAGTTATCGTCTCCAAGTGCATCCCCATTGCTGAGATGACAAACTTCGAAACGTTGGTCAGGCAGATCTCCATGGACCATTAGTCCTGTGGTAGGTCTATTCACTTCTTCCTTCGAAGAGCAGCCGCTGATTCCACGGTCCGACAGTTATCTGTTCTCTGTATCATTCTGGGATCCATGTTGCCTCTTCGTACCCCTATGCCCCGATTCCGATTTCCATTTCATACCTGACTATGCCCTTCCTCTCTCTCCTCCATCGTATCGTCCACAAACTCAAGCGAATCACCCCAATCCTCAACGACACTTGTGCTATTACGCAAGGCAATGAAGCAACAGCATTATTACTTCTATTTAAATTATGCTATTAATTGCGTTGCATCCTTCTGGCCTTTCTGACTCGTGTATTATTGTTTCCAATATCCCCTTTGAAGCTAGTCAGATCTTTTCTGTTACTCTTCTACTTGCAGGGATATTGATGTCAATTCGTCTTTCTCCGTTTCCATGCTCCCTAATTGCGAACACCTGGTTGTCATATCTCTGTTATATCTCAGTAGTTTCTTTTGCTTCCTTTCTTGATACTACTTTGTACGCTTCCAAGTCCATAGCGACCTCACAGAGTCGTGCTCTGTTGTGTCTTGTAGCAGATCAAGAACTCGCCTCATGTAACTCAATGCGAATATCAGTATTTCCCGAGTTCCAAAGAATGCTCCCCTCTTGGAGATTAAAACTTGAATGACAATGACAACATGGTTCCAATTACACACAAGATCTAAATGAAAATAATGTACATGCACAACAATATTTTGCCCTAAGCATGATATTGAGAGGGAGCTATGAAAATAGTTTTCGTTGACATGGATCATGAGAAGGTTGATCCTAGAGATTTTGCTATTTTGAAGATGCTGGAAAAATTTGATAACTTGAAGCAGATAATATGGGTCCATCAACCCTCCACATCGGTGTATTTCGATTTTCGGCGCAGTTTAGGACCGATTTTATAGAAGAGAAATGCGAGAGGAATCATCGCAGTGCAGAGCCTGCACGTTACAAAACGTCAACATGGAGCCTCTGTTATGAAAGGATTGTTAAGTACTTACCCTGCACAAAGAGCAGTCGCACCGACTGTGCCAAGGCGCTTGTACTGTCCAACAGGGTCAGTGTCGGACCCTAGAACATCAGCAAAGACGCACCATTTGGACACTGAAGAGAGGGAACCCGGCAGCAAAGGAAGAGCGCATGAAACTGTTTCCTGCCATTGCGCTGGCGGCATAAGGGCGATAGCAGTCGACAAGAAAAGTGAACTAGACGAAACTCTCATGAGGGTGGAGATTTAACGGGGGCCGAGAGAAACTCACGACGGCTTGGTAGATCAAAGTCATGCCAATGCCCAAAGGTATCTCACTCAGGATGGGGACGATCCAGTGAACGCTTGGATACGTGGTAAAAGCGAACCAGAAGAGGGCTCCGGCAAAAATGACACCTCCAACCATGGCCTGTAACATCTCACCGTTACTGCTCCGATCGTTTAGAAATTGAGGCACAAACCTTCTTCAGGTGCTCCTCAGGACCAGGTTTGCGGCCAAGGCGTTCCATGGTCCTCTCATACTCTCTGCGAAAGGGAGGATCTGAAAGACTGCCGATTGCGATTCCGAGCCCGATACCAACGAAGGCGACACCAACATATTGTGGTTCGCTGTCGGGACAAATGAGTGAGACGTGAAAGGTCAGTGAAAAATAGGGAACGCACAATCCATGACCTTCACCGAAGACGATGGGGAAAGCGCCAAAGAACATATATAGAATACCGAGAATGATCGATGTCCAAAGATTGAGGAGGAATGCCATAGGTTCCACAGCGAGAAGTGCTAGAAACACGCCTTCAAATTCACGGGAGCCGATTAGGGGAATCACGAACCAAAAGGTACGCGGCAACTGGTCAGGACGACGTTGAGCTTGCTTCGCTTGTCGCATTCTATGGGTGACAAGTACTTTGCCTCTCCAGTAACCTTTCTTATACGTCGTGCCTGTGACAGTTTCAGATTGGAAGCGAGGGAGAACAAGGAGAAGCGACACCTTTCTCTTAAGGATGGCCGGCGCATAGGTCTCCGGAACGACGAGGACGAGAAACGTCAAATTTACTCCGTACCAAATGAGAGATGTGTACCAACTTTCTCTCCGGTTAGCGGAACATAGGCTAGGTAGAGAGAGAGAGCTTACGTCCACCGGAAGTATGTGTGTTGGTTCACGAACCCGCTGACGACTGGACCGACAACTGCTCCAAAAAATGGGGTGCTGGTGTAGAGGGTCATGGGTGCTCCAACCTTGTGTCGGTGGAACATGTCGGCGACGGTACCTCCAGCGACAGCTTCGCAATTCAAGTCAGCCCTGATCCGATTTGAATGGAGGAGAAGATTTACACAAGAACGCGGCGCTCGTGAAACCTGTGAGGAAGCGAAAGACAAGGAAAACGATGATGTTTGGTGCGAGGGCCACGGGGATAGTGAAGAGGGTGGAGAGGAGGAATGAAAAGTTATAGATCGGGCTGCGTCCGAAGAATTCGCTCACTGTCAGAAATTATCAGTCAGTTTTAGCGGCGGGTGTTTTGGGCAGAATGCAACTGACAGGGTCCAAGAAAGAGGGGGCCGATTCCGAGACCTGCGATGAAGGTTGTAACTCCTAATGTGGCAACTTCCCGGGAGATGTTGAAGCGTTTTTCCATTTGAGGGTAGGTAAAGACTACCATGGACGAAGCGCATGTCCTGGAACTTGGTTAATCACAATCACGGTGGGAGGGAGAGGACGTACACGCAGACAGCCGAAGAGCAAAGAATGACAAGTATGATCCACTTTCTCATGGTGGGTAAGTTCAAGGGTCTAAGATCACCAATGTCAAGTTGAGCGCTCAAGTCTGGAAAAGCGTACGAGTCCGGGTCGTCCTCTCCATCGAAACCAATGAGCCAAACATCCTTTCCGTTCTCATCCTTGCTCTTCTCTAGTACAGAATAAGGTGGCAAATCGTCATTTGTCATCCGCGCTTCGTCCTTTTCCTCTTGTTGTGGCACCCTTCTCTCCAAATCCCCCTTTCGGTATTCGTCGTCTGCAAAGGGGTCCTTGGGTTCTACAGCCGTCTTTTCGTCATTGGTGTGACTTGGATGGTAAGAGGTATCGATTGCTAGTCGATCTCGAGGTGAAGACTCTGAGAAATCGAGGAAACGACCGGCTGGAGGTTCCACTGCGGTTTTGAGACCCTGCTCTTCGAATGAGGAGCGGTCATCAGTCTCTGTCGTCCTAGAAGAGCCATCGTCTCCTTTTTGCATGAATGTCGTAATCCTGAGCAAGTCCATTCTGCCGTCGACTCTGTGAAAGGGGTTGCCTTGTGAAGCTGAGCGTGGGAAAGGGCTTTATAAAATGTGAGACTGGGAATCCGTCCACGTCTAAGTAATGCTGCCCAATCTGGATATTTGAATGATCGGGTTGGATCTAATTCTTCTTCGCTTCGGGAAGTAAAACGGAGGCACGAAAGAACCACGACGTTAAGGCGGCAAATGCACCTTCTCGCAGAAAAATGAGGGGAAAACGAGGTGGAATTCTTGATTGAGCTCGTCTTTGAGCCCGCCCTATTTCACTATCCGACAGCTCGATATAGTCAGCCTTCTCTTCCCAGTGCCTGCCTGAGCCTGGGTGAAGTGGCACATCCGGCGGCTCCAGATAGAAGTTCACCCGTGAGCTCTCGGATTACCGTTTAGCCGTTGGACCCCTGAGCACACACATTTGACCCCTCAGGCGTAACTCCTATTCCGAGCCGAGCCAGTGAACCCATCCGAACCAGCGTCCGAGGTCTTTCAATTTCAATCAGGCTCCCGACTAATCCCACTAATTGATGCTTTCTTTCATACTCTCCAACGTTGAATCTGGTCAAGGTGGGTTGGTCCAAGACTCCTATTTTTGAAGTTGCGTTGGCCTCGTCAGTTGGACATCCGACTGTCACGACGAGAAAAACGCAAATGACTTGAAATGGTATGAATACCAGGTAGCTTCTGAGTCTCATTGTCGTATGCTAATTGCTATTACTTGATAGCTCCCTTTTGAGTCACGTAATGGCGCTTTGACAATTTACATCTTATTACGTCGTACAGACATGTACAGGTGACACTGAATGAGGTTTGTTGACGACCGTTTGGACTTCCGAGTCCTTTGTTTAATTTGTTTAATGACTGGACATTATCCTTCCAGCAGCCATTACGAGCAGTTATACGGTGAGAACGAAACGATATGAACAATGTAGATCACTCCCATGCAACCTCATAAGTGTGCCCCGTGCCATCATTGAACCCAAGAGGAGGGCCAGCTTTGTATCCGGTGCTGTTCCTTATCACCTGCCCGTCCTTTCGTGGACGTTGCAGCATGCGGACTGCCGTAATCAGAGAGCAGTATTTCCTCGTACTGCTTCGAAGAGGTACTGAGGGTATCCGAAGAGAATGTGCTGATACGAACCTCCGCCTGCTCAGCCTTAAGTCGGGCGGGAGTTGGTTGCGCAGGCAAGCTGGATGGAGGAGTTGGGACGGGGAGTAGCCGGGTCAACCATTGGGGATGTCGATGCTGTCGAGTTGTGGAGAGACCAATGAAGCTCCCATCGGTGACTGCAATTCGGAAGTTGTAGAACAGAGCAGGCTGTTTTCAACGCGACGAGTCAGATCAAGTTGGATAGACACTGGGATAAGACGTCTTACTCCGCCGAAGATGACGAACGTCCAGCTGCAGTGAAACTTGTCAGGGAAAGGTGTAGACAAAATCCCAATACTTACTATAACCAAAGATAAAGGACAGACGACCACCTCCCATCAACCTGCGCATCTGCACCTAAAATAGCCTCCGCTAAACAAGCCCCCATACTAAAGCATACTCATACATTAACATAATTACAATTAACTCAAAAACAAACCCACAAGCTGATAGCGCTTCCGAAGAAAGCATAACCTTGGATTCGAAGATTCCACAGGGCCTTTGTCAACCTTTGAGCCTTCTCCACAGCTGATGACTCGAGTGTCGTGACCTGAATGTCGTGTTTCCGAAATTGCTTCACCTATCAGTAGCTTTCAGTATGATGTGTACAGGACGAAGAAACTGCCTGACATCATACTGAACTCGCCGCAGAAGGTCTACTTGTTTGCCTAACTTGCGAGTAAGAAGGAACCAAGAGTATCCTCCAAACTGCGCGCAAAGTTCAGGAGGACGTTGAATTAAATTTTGAAGGCGAAAGGCGCACGAGTAGAAAAACTGAGAGATACCACACAAGGAATAAGGAAGAGATCACTCGATCCGCCACGACACAACGATCTCCGAATGTATTGAAGTCGCTCAAAGGTTCGAGCAGCGAGAACATGGCAGCTTTGGTGTCGACGTCAAGATTGGAGGAGAAACCGATGAGCGTTTCCTTCAGTGCCAAATATCGATGTAACCACCCGTTGCATACGAGCGTTGCGTACACGTGGGTCGCAATAATGTAAGCGATGAACGTGAGGGGGATGCCGAAGAGCGTCAGAATACTCTTGAGGCAAGGTCTTCCTTCCGGTGGCAGCAATCCGACATGAGTTGCATGGCTGTTGAGGCTGCTGGCGACTATCACCCTGTATGGTGGAGTTAGATGTGAAATCGTACAAAGAAAGTGCTCACCCGTATCCCTTGAAAAAGGCGGCTAGAAATAGGAAGCTCCATGTAAAAGAACGTAGGATGTAGTTGTTCTGATAATTGTCATAACGGTACGTCTTGTAAATCAAAAGTACCTACCTTGTATTCCTGCTTCCCCTCGTATATGTTGACTTGTTTCCACATCGCGATCTCCATTGCTGATCACAACAAACTCAACCTCTCACAATATCCCTCCTCCTGTAAGACGCACCGAAGAGCCAACACGCGACGAGTCCAGAAAACAAGACAGGAGTATTTGGTAAGATCCAGGTGCCTGTGGGCAGGCAGAAAACTAGTTAACACACGACGCAGGTCGAAGAAAAGGAAAGCTCACCGTTTCTAGTAGCAAAATGAAATGGCCTGATCGATATTCTAACAACAGTGCAAGCAACGGCAACAAGAAACAGAATCCCAAAAAGGCCTGCGCATTACCATTGTGAGTTTGGATATACCTTCATGATAGCGCAACTCACCTTGCAGCACACGAATCTGAATAATAACACTCTGCGATATTTTGGGAAAGAAAAAGAGATCCAAAAGCCTCTCTAGATCTTTGAAGGGATCCTGAACCGCTTCGGGTTCCGTGATGACTGTCCCAAACAAGGTCGTAATATTCTTTTCTAGTTCTTTCGTAAACCCCATCCCTGCTCACATAAGGCGCTCAACTCCCTCAGCTTCCCTTGACCAGCAACGGGGAAGCTCTAGACTTTTTGTAGACGCGGGGTCACAGGGACCTTGATGATGCTGCGTCTGTTCCCACTCCAAAATATCGTCGAGGACCCGTAGTGGGGGTCTATCTGACATGATCCACCTTATCAAGTGGCGGTCGGAGCGTGGACCTCCTAGTGCTAAAACTGATCACGCGTGAACCTGCGCGTGAGCGTAGGTGCGACAAACTGCACATGGAGTTCAAACGGAAGCCAGCGTGGGTGGGCAAGACTTGTTCTGCACCTGTCGAGGTCAACGTTTCTGGATCGGTTGTCTGCAAACTTTGAAGTTGTGTTGTACTTCAACTTCATCCGAGTCTGCGCACCATCGACTCGACAAACCCTTCATGGACAGGAAATTTGCAGAGTAATGTGGGACGCAACCAAGCTAGCGAATGTAGAGGCAACATACACCGTTCCATTAAACCAACACCTTAGCATCTCTCAGAATTACAATTGCCCGGTCAGTGCAACAATGTATATGGGAGTATTTTGATCGTTTTGAAGCGTAAGACTCTTCAACCGAGGACTAATCACGTCTAAAGTTAAATATCATGAGGACTCCACTCAACCGAGAAAGTTAGCCAGGTCTCTACTGGAACGATCAAGGCCAGGTCATCAAAAGAAAGCACCGAATCCGAAGGAGACGAATTGACAAAAACGACACACAATTATCCTGCTTTAACAGATAAACCTCGCACCCTCCCAACCATGTAGCATTCAGTCGTCTTCGAAATCTTCAATGACCTCTCTCCATCTCTCCATAACCTGCTGAATCGTCCATCGGTTCTTCCGTGTCCTCTTTGGAGAAAACTTGAGGCCCAACATCGTCCCAACGTCATCACAGGCGATCAAAATTCTGTCAATGTCGTGCTTTGTGTGAGCTGACGAGATACAGAATCGGATCCTGCCTGAGGGAAGGGGGGTTGCTGGATAGGCGGCGATGACAGAACAGATCCTATGACGTTCAAGAAGTTGTTTGCTGTATTTCATCAAATACAATGAGCATCGCAACATGACAAAACAAGAAGGGGAAAAAAGATGGAAAATACACTTACACGAAAAGACCGAATTTCCCAGGATGGTAAATCAACAAAGGGATGATGGGGCTGTCACGACTTCCAAAAACGATGAATCCCAATCGCCTCAAACCTCCGCTGAGGTATCGACAGTTGAACGAGAGTCGTTCAAGCCTGTATTGACCCTCTGTACTGTGGATCAAAGACCTGGGAAGGGAAGGTATGACCTCCGCTGCTTCAGGACCCATGATGGCGGCCATACTGGCCACGATTTGTGCTGTGACTGCGGGAGAGGGAGGTTCTGCGTAATGATTGGAGTGCGAAAGGTTTCGCATGGACTTTATCATCTCGTGCGAGCCGGCAATGTATCCTCCTGCAGCGCCGAAAGACTTTGTGAGTGTACCCATGAGCACGTCGACCTCCTTGGGATCAATACCGAAATAGTCGCACACTCCACGCCGTCTAGGTCCGAGCGCTCCAATGGAATGTGCCTCATCGATGTAGAGGTAAAATTTGTACTTCTTCTTCAGTTTAAGGATTCCTGGGAGGTCGACTATAGTCCCTTCCATGCTGTAGAGTCCTTCGACGAGTAAGAAGATCCGTTTCCAAGGTCTCCAAATCCTGTTTGTCTTCCCACGAGGGGCGGGTTGGCCTTGAGAAATAGCTTCACGGAGAACTTTCTCTAGAGAATGGATGTCGTTGTGCTTGTACTGACGGATCATGGCATTTGAAAGTCGGGCACCAAATCTTCAGACGTAGGCATCACCACATTAGTAAGCGAAAAAGAGGATGATATTGGACATACCGAATACTGTTATGGTTGTGCTCATCGCTCAAGATCAAATCTCCCTTCCCGATCAATGCTGGCAGGTTCGTGCTATTGGTCGCATATCCCTGACTGACAACCATCGCATCCTCCATTCCCACGAAACGCGCCACCAAACGATCGCAATAGACATGAACAAGGTGAGTTCCGACCTGATTTTGTGGTGCTCCAGAATATCCAGCGTGAACAGGGACCTTGGGGATGAAAGCCGGCATCACTTCTGCTTCCTCGGATCCGTCCACTTGCTTCTGCTGCTTACAAAGGGAATCGTCGCCTAGAAGCGTCGACTGAGCCCAATCCGCACACCATCCTCTGCTCTGCGCAAAACCAAGATAATTGTACGAGGCAGTGTTGAGAGCCTGGAGGGTCTCTCCCTGAAGCACAGGTTCCTCCTCATTCGTTGTCTGCACCACCTTGACCGGGTAGCGCCATTCGACTCTTCCGTCCCCACCGTTGCCGCCAATTTTCAAGATGCCGGAGAAGGTACGGTTGCGGAAGGAAGGGAGGGATGGCCAATGGACTCGTGAGAGGAGAGTGATGGTCCTTCCTGGAACGGCAGTCACTGGACGGGCGAAGTACATGTCGATTCGCGCTTTCAGACGACGGGTGTAGAAGGAATCCCAGTCAGACGTGAGCGGCGCATATCCCTATCCAAACAAACTTTGTCAGGAAAATTCTCAAGATCCAAAACGAAAAGAAAGATATACATCGCTCGGCATTAGATGCTTGTAGCTCTTCCTATAAAACTTCTTGCCCAAAAAATCTCTCAAATGGCCTAAGAGGATGAGGATGACATAAGAGTAATAAGTCGTGAGAAGGATAAAATAGCCGGGGTCTTCCTCTTCCTCCCCGTCATGAGTCTTCTTAATCCTCTTCTGCTTATTCTCCGGATGACTCCAGTGCATCGAGGTGGTCTTGAACATCTCCCTCTCCTTCTCAGCCACCTCCATTCCCATATTCTCTCCATTTGCAGCAAAGCCCTCCCATCCGTACTCGCAGTGTCGGAGGGAATGAGCGTTTGAAGGATCGGGAATGAAATCCGGAGTGGTATCAAAAGAGAAGTTTGGGGTTGCGGTTGAGGAAATCTCGGAGGAGGGAGGGTGAGGTGAGAGGACCCAATTCTTGTCGTGCTCAGCGGACTTCATACCTTCCCCAACGGCCACACCGTAATTTCCGACGCCATTTCTGGTTCCCAAATCATCGCTAAAATTCCTCTTGCTCGTTCCTTTCCTCGATAGCTGACTTTCAACCTGAGAAGTAGCCTTTGAGGACCTGAGCGAGCTGAAATTCGTGGAGGGAGGAGACGAAGTCAGACGACCAGAGGTAAGGCTAGAAGGCGAGGAAGAGCGAGTTGGAAGCGAGGGAATCGACTCCATATCCGCCATATTGTGAGTTTTGGGAATCGAAGCTCGAATGTGAAAAGAGAGTGGAATTGGTTGTCTATATGGTATAAAGATTAGAAGATTACTTTCGACTTGAACACCTCGTCGTCTGGGAATGAGAAAGCCTCGGTCTCTGTCCCCGGCGCCATTCAGGCTGTCACGTGAGTTATAACCTCTGCAGACTCACATGATGCTGTTGTTTTTATATGCCAGAACGTTTCTCTGAAAGGAAAAGGATTAATCGTGAGTGTTGTTTCTTATCTTACAATGGACCCGATGCCCACTGGGAGACACAGCTTGAATCCGATTTTGCGCTCGCGTTAACCTCAAGCTGTTATTTTGAACTGGTTATCAATGGCAGAGGGAATACCCAGCACGAGCCCTCTCATCCAATACCACGGAAGATGGCGTGTGAACCCATCGACATCAACATTAGCGGCTTCCGTAAGCGCGGGATGGAGTGGTTCTTCCTTCCATCTGCGTACCACCTCACGATCGCTTGCTCTCAACTTCGGGAGTCCCACTCTGTCCAAGATAATGGACGATGACGGCAACAACTCGAAGGCGGTGGTCTGGAGGACGTGGGAATTTGAAGGAGACGTAGAGAAGAGTTTCTTGCGTGGAACGATCTCGATGGAGAGTATACAGGAAGAGACGATCGTGCAGCTTTGGGCTGACAGACCAGAGGGGAGGGTGAGGACGTTGGAATGCGCGGTTAGTGATTTCGGGATGTTGGTCTCGCTAGAAAGCATACTCGTTGACAAAGTTTGTGCTTCCTCACCTTCAGCTAGAGGAGATATTACTAAGTAGAATATCAGGACTCTCTCCTCCCGCCATCACCTCGACGGCCCTCTCATCGCTACCTCGTCTACGGTGACTCCACCTGCACGGCCTATCACGAGAAATCACTGTACCGCGGTTTCAAGGACGGAATCTTCGAAGGATATCAATGGATGCTAATGGACCTGCTTGACTCCAAACCGGCAGGTGAGCGGGACTTTGTCTGTGAAACGGTCGCCTATCCCGCTATCACACTTACGCCTTCGGAGACGCCATATACAAAGAAAGGCTATAAAGAAGGAGACGAAACTCTAACGCCGATAGAGATGGATATGGGTCCCAAATTGTTCGAACAGGTCGGTCTTCCATCCAGTTTGAGGGCAAAGGGGTAATCGAGATAAGCTGCATTCGGGAGCATTGAGCACTTCATGGGCGTCTGTAAAAGAAGAGAAAGAGACAAACGACTTGAACAATCTCTCTTTTTGCGGACCAACCACTGTTGTGGTCTCCATCGGTTCGTTACTTTCCTCTATTCACCCTTCTGAAGCTAAGTGGGCTGAAAAGGGACGAATGATCGCGCCAGTCGTATTCCCTTATATCCAGGAATGATTCCTAACACACAAGAGCGCACCTGTGGCTTCCTGTCCGCTCTCGACACTCTCGTCTCCCAAATCCTCTCCTCTTATGGGTCGACGATTAAAAACCTAATTCTTATCCCTCCCTTCCCCTTTGTTGTCTTTCCGAGCTATAAGTCTGGAGTTTCCCAGATACAGAGGGAGGAGAACGGAGGATATCTGACTTCTTTGATGAAGTGGAAAGAGGAATTTAAGAGCAGAGAAGATGCGGAAGAGTGGAAACATTTGAAGGTCGAAGTCATGGAAATTTCGATGGTGTTGAGGAGAGAAGATTGTTATGATGGCCTACACCCTACTGAAATGGGTCATAGGAGATTGGCGAGCGAGTTCAGGGACAGGCTCCTTGAGCTCGAAAGGAGCTGATTAACAAATCTTGAACGATAATTTATGAGAGCATTTGTGAAGTGACAAAGTCACCGCTTGATATTACCGTTGTTCGATGTGAAAAGAATCGATTCGAGAATGGGAATTTTCTCCGTATAACCTTTCTAACATGTTTTATTGAGTAGATATTTATCGTCTTCACATCACAGCATTCCGTTGAAGTCAATTAATGAACACCAACAAGGGTAAATCATGAACTCTATCTCTGTCCAGAAGAGGAAACTTATTCAAGCGTTCCAGAAGTGTGGTATTGGGATTCCAAGCTTCACTTCCAACCTTGATACAGCGTTATTTTTTAGACAACTGTTGATACTGAATAAGCAGCTGGATGACTTCTATACGCATTCCTCTGCCTCTTCTCGTTGTGGTCCTTCTCCTCCAGCTGCTCCTCATTTGGCACTTCAGGTCTGCTCCACCAAACTTCCATCTAGATGACACCCCTCAACACCACGACTTCTTCCCATCTCACTCTAACTCACACACACACCACTTTCCCACCCAAGAAAAACCACTTCAGTCATGCCACCTGGAAGACTCCTCTTCGCATCCACTCGTTAAAAAGTACGGAAGAAATGCTGTCAGGTTGTCTGTGTTGTTCGAAGGATCAGGAAAGAGGATGGAGGCTTTTATCTCTAAGCTCAAAGAGGGGAAGAGTGTGAAAGTTGGCGTTTTGGGAGGGAGTGGTGAGCCATCTGTCCTTTGTAAAGCATTGATTCCAGCCTTTTATCCATGCTATTGATATTTTGTATATCGTCGAAGGCATTCTAGATTAAATCAATCTGTTTCGGTTTCCTATTTTTTTGGCTCTTGTTACGACCACCAGAATTCTTCTTTCCTTGGTGTTTGAGATCTGCGACTCAAGGCTGCCACAAGAAAGTGCATCATTCAACATTGAACTGGCAATCCTATGAAGCATTTCAGGCAGCAAACCCGTCAATGCGTCAGAGCGAGACTTTTTTTTTTAAAAAAAAATAAGCAACCATCTGCTGACTTTGTCTTTATTAACAGTTTCTCGTGGTCATGCAACCCAACATTCTCCTGGAGGAGTGCGGCAGAATTCATGGCCATGGAGAGCCTTCGACGCCATCAATACGACCTTCCCAAACCCACAACATGAGATGCACAACGGTGCTGTGGCTGCAGTCCTAGTGTTCGTCCTCTTCTGCTTTAAGCTCCACATCGGAATCAATATCCTTGCAGGTCGTACTACGAGATTTGTTGGACTGAACACATACCTGACGATGTTGATATTGTCTTTGTAGAGCTCGATATAAATAGTGAGCGGACAGAGGAGGAAGAGAGAGGGTTCGATGCGATCTATCGAGGAGTGCTAGGACTTCCTAGTGAGCCAGCTGGTAAGTGATCTCACCTATGTGTCTTGTTGAAGCTGTAATTGAGTCGAGACATAATAGTGGTAGCGATTTCCACCTTTGGGTTGGGTGCGCTTCTCTGGACTTGTTTCGCCAATAGGGGCATACACTGACATAACCAAGGGCAGTATTCGAAGACCTTCACACGGGGTTTCCAATCCACGTCCGTCACTTCAGGCCATGTACCATCCTAACCTGTTTTTGACACAGTTACCCATCGCGATCCACAACGACATTCCTTTCATTTCCCTTCGTCCTTCCCTCATCCCTCACATCCTTCTACACCCCCAATCAAAGGATCTTTTCTTCTATCACCCTCTCGAACCGAACCCAGAACTGCAACACGATTATCGACACATCAACGTGGATGCACACGAAATGTTGGCTGACTTCTTCGCCTTTTGGTTCGAAAAGCAGATTTGTGAGTGGGAAGGAAAACGAAAATTGACGGAGAGAGGAGAGGGGAGGTGGTTGGATTCAGGAGAAAAGTTTCACACGCTCGATACTGGCGAATATGGCGGAACACCACCTGTAAGTTTCAGCTTGTCGGGCCCTTGCCATCAAGGACTCCTTTCTAATGTGGCTGGGGCATAGCTAAGGTATAAAGATCCGTTCCCGTATGGTTCGCGTGATACTCTCCTCCCCGCTCCACCGAAACCAGACGATGGAATTCAGTGCTCTTCTCTCTCGTCAGCTCGTCAACCACTGAATTGTTCAGCTAAGTATTCCCTCGCTACTTCATCTGTGGACGGGTGGACACAACAAACGTTGAACGATAAAAAGTTTTTCGTCACGAGGAAGATCGGATCGAGAATTGCATTCGATGTTCGGATAGTGGCTAAGAAAGGGATTGCGAGTGGGTCTCGGAACAGGTTTAGTTTGCAAAGAGAGGAGAGTACAGAGGTGGGATTGTTCGTTTGGCTTTCTCCAACGAAAGGAGCGGACGGAATGGGCATGATCGGTTGTTGGATAGATGGTTTACATACCGAGCCTCAGCAGGGATGGACTGAGGTATGTCACCTACTTTCCTATGATAAACCGTGCAAATGAGGTGCCAACCTGACGGCTGAAGGCGGATTGGACCACATGGGACGGTGGGCTCGTCAATGGCTGGAATCCATGGGGAGGACCGAACAAGATAGAATGGACGGGTAACCTGTTTTGGGAAGGGAATAAAGAGATCCCGAGTGGCGATCAGACTTTGATTTGTCAGCTGTTAGATGTATCAAGTAGTGGTGGGAAGGAGTTTCGGATCGCTGGACTCACAACTCGATCTTAGTTTAATATATTGGGTTTTCGTGCATGTTCTTCTCCTACTACTACTACTATGTAGCAGACTTCTAAAGTAACACCTTCCTCCCTCTTCTCCTAGACCTCTTCAAGTTCTTCGATCTAGGCCTATGGGTCGCTTAATTACTCTCCGCCGTTCCCGGTCTTATACGAAAGTTCTGTAAGGAGTTCGATGAGCAAGTAGTCCGTCAAGAGGGTGCGTACCTGGTATGTCTCAGGTTATAAGGGAAGCTTCAGCGTTTGCTTGCTTAACTCTCACGCGAGTTATCACGTTCAGTTGAGCCCATACCTGGAGGACCAAATTATTCCTGAATGACTTTAGCAGTTTTATCCAGCTTAACCGTAGTAGGGGAGGTCTTACGTGAGTTATCCAAGGGGTAGAAGTTCCGACTTCTAATACAGCTGCGCGTCCTCAATACCACAACAAAAACGTTCTTCTCATTAGAAGGGCGAGCTACATTCTAGTGCCAATCGCACGCAGGATAGAGGATAGAAGGTCACCGAGTTCCCGATTATACACAATGTCCCAGGTCTTATGTCCCTAAGGTGTGAGCTTTAAGCAAGAGGCTTCTCTGTAGCACGGGCAAGAGGTTAGGGTCTTCTGCTGCTTCGTCGCTCCTTTGACTCCATAACCTTCCTTGTTGCCTCGTGGTCTCCGGAGTTCCTCTTGCTTAAAGACCGGCCGTCGTCGACGATGCTGTCTCGCCAGGTAATGGTATGAGATGCCGCATACGAAGGAACGGTTCTACGTACTTCTTAGACCGAGTGGTACGAACAATCTAACCGCGAAGCACTGGAAACCATCCGAGTTCTTCGTCAAGTTCCTAGAGCAGCTTTTCCGATCAGCCCATGCCCGCCTGCTCTTTGACAGTGGATTCGCTTTCTCCGTAGTCGACCTCCTCTAGCGACTACTTTAGTGGCCAGTTGATCTCCCTAGCTTTGAAGTTAGGCTACACTCAAAAGAGGGAAAGCTACACAACCTTTACGTACTAAGACTCGACGGAACGTACTGTCGAGACCGCTCGAAAGGTCTTCTGGTGGAGCCGCCAACTTCTCTAATCGTTTCCCGCTCAGTCTATCCTACAAACGGTCAACGCTATTGATGTATTGGTGGTTTTTGTATGTTATTGCTAAATCCCCTATTCAAAAAACGGGTGTACCACGAGGACGTTTGGTTTCGTCGCTG
>MU271239.1:0-24890 GCA_021432655.1 Atractiella rhizophila | reverse complement strand
TTGATCAACAGTTGTCTCCTCCCCCTTCCCAGTGTCCTCTTCATCATCGCTCATAACAACTCCTCGCCTTATAATCTCTTTCTCTTTCTTCGCTTTCTCCTCCTTCTCCGCCCTCGACTTCATCAAATGCTCCAACGCCTTCTTCGGTCTCTTATCCAAAACCCTTAATCGATCGACTTTCTTCCTCTCCGTATCGCTCTGCAAATCCTCCACGTCCTCCCTTACCTCCACTAACTCCTCCGAATCGATATCCTCCTCCGACTCCCTACCTCTCCTCCCCTTCTTCCTCAGACGCGAGTACTCTGTACTATCATCACTCGAAGATTCTTCCTCCACTTCACTATCGCTGACAAATCGAATTTTCCCCTTCTTCCCTGCAGGCCGGGGGTTATCCGGGTCAGAGGTGCCTGAGGTCTCCTCGCCGGACGAATCGGATGTATCTCCTCTTCGCCGTTTCCTCTTTTTCTGGGGCATAGGGACGAGTTTAAGTTTAGAGGTAGAAGCTTCTTTCAGCTTCTTCCGGTGCACAACGTCCTCATCCTTTGATGAGGCAACAGATTCTGGACGCCTCTTCTTGGAAAGCTGTTTCTTTTCTCCATCGTGCTGCGACTCGACTGTTTTCTTCTTTTTCGATTTCTTCTTTCCCTCTGATATGACTTCAAGGGTGCTCCTTCCGCTGAACGCACGTTTGACTGATTTGTCCAGCACTTCCTTTCCTTTCCCTTTGATAGACTTCTTCTTCTGGCCTTTGCCATGCTCCTCATCATCATTGTCAGACAATAAGACCACCTTCTCCTTCCGCTTCCCATCACCATTCAATACACCGTTCTTTACCGCAACAGCAGAAGAAGCGGCAGCAATCTTCGCTCGCTTTGGCTTTCGCCTTTCCTTCTCCTTGTTCCCTCCTTCCCGGTCTTGCTCCTCGAAAGCAAAATCAGTTCGTTTGCGCTTTTGCGGTATCGAGGGATGAACGTTGGGTTCGGATGCACGCGGTTGAGGCACGGAGGAGGAGGCAATCGTTTCAATGGGGAGATGAGAGGACGAGAGTTCGAAGTCTAAGTTCAGAAATGAAGTCAGAGGCAATTACAATACAACACAGGTAACAGAGACTCACCGTCGTCGGTATCCAGGGTGAGAGGCACAGCTTTGGAAGCTGACGCTTCCTTCGGGGTAACAGGTGCAGTCTTGTTTTGGGACTGGGACGGCGATTTCAGAGGTGTCCGCACAGACTGTGGAGGAGCTTTCAATGCTTTCTGCACAAAGGGAGAATTAGAAACACTGAACAACTTCTCTCCTTGCCTGCAATGGACTATCAACGAGAAGACTGACCTTTCCGCTCGAGGTGCCCACTGTCCTCACTACTATCTCCACTACAGGCACCGTCCTTTTCACCCTCACCGGCTTTGAGGTATTTGAGGTACCTTGGACCATCTTGTCTCTTGTCCTCTTGACTCCAACTTCAAGCGACAATCCAGCCGTTCTGTCGTTTCTGGCTCGATCTTGCTGTGCGCCACAAAATGTGAGGGGCCAGCTGGACGCTCCGGGGGCCACAGGAATGACACTGAGTTTATGCGGAGTCAGCAAGATCGGGTTGCCGTTCGGTTGTGCGCACGATAACATCGATCGCGAATAATCTCGACCATCTTGCGAGGCAAAGCGTGCTGAGGCAGCAGCAGGGCAAAGCTGGGATTACTGTCGCTGTAGAGCCGAGTAAAGTGGGTCTTAGATTTATTAGCATCAGGTAAGCTGGCTTTGGGTTAAGGGATCGGCATGGCGATTGAGCCGCTTGTTATGGTGTCAGGTATAAAAACCCAGCGTCCCTTTTTTTTCTCCATCAAATCAACCAACAACACCAACATCATTTATAACAATGTCTCCTCCAATTGTCCCAACAGCAGAATCGAACGGACATCCTTCCTCGAACGGATACTCTAATGGAACCAATGGACACTCAGCTTCATCCAATGGACATGGTCATGGTATCCCATCCTCTGACTCCCGCCACTTCGGAACGAACTTGATACATGTCGGTTCAGCTGCCGACCCTAGCACATCAGCTGTGATACCCTCGATTTCTCTCAGCACTACCTATGCCCAAGCCGTCCCCGGTGTGGCGCTCAACGCAAATGGATCGAATCCCTTCTTTGAATATTCTCGTTCATTGAACCCAAACCGTTTGGCGTTGGAGAGGATGCTCGAGAGCTTGGAGTTACCTGGAGCGGCGGATGGGCATGCGAGCGCTGAACGGTTGCCGAATGCTCTCACTTTCGCTAGTGGCAGTGCTGTCACTCAGGCTATAGTTCAGGCAGTGGTAGGGAGGGACGGACATATCGTGTCTGGAAGCGACGTATACGGGTACGTCCTTTCGTCATGTCTCAACGTTGTGACGATTAACATGCTGGCATCAGTGGCACCTTCCGCTATTTCACCCGCGTCGCTCCTACTCTTCAAAACGTTCAGACAACCTTCATCAACACTTCGCTCCAATCGTCAACCGTCTCTTTGTCCCCAACGACATCCTCCCCACGAGACGTTGCAGCGCTCGAAACCGCACTAGAATCAAGCATCCTTTCAGCCTTCCGACCTAATACCAAGCTGGTATGGCTCGAAACCCCATCGAACCCGACACTCCTCGTCTCTTCTATTCCTCTCGTTGCCAAGCTGGCACATCAACGAGGTGCATTGCTGGTGGTCGACAATACCTTCCTCTCCCCTTTTTATCAGACCCCTATTCTCTCTGGAGCAGATATCGTTGTGCATTCTCTCACGAAATACATCAATGGTCACTCCGATGTCATCATGGGAGCTGTGATCTCTCCTCACACCGAGATCATTGAGAAGCTGAGGTTCCTACAGAACGCAGGTGGAGCGGTGCCTTCTTCATACGATGCTTGGATGGTCCAACGTGGAGCGAAGACGCTTGAGCTGCGCATGAAGCGACACGGACAGTCCGCGTTGGAGTTGGCTCGATGGTTAGAGGAGGAAGGATATTCTAGGTCCTGGCTTAGGGAGGTCATTTATCCCGGTTTGAAGAAGTCGGGAGCGACGCCGCTCGAGGAGAGGATTCGGGAGATCGCATGGGAACAACTGTCGCCGCAAGCGAGGGAATGGGAATTGGCTAGTGGGAGAAGCAAGGAGGATGGGTTCAGTTATGGTGGAATGCTCTCCATCAGGATCGGCAGGGTCGGAGATTCTGCTTCCTTGCTTCTCAAGAAGGCACAGACGTTCCTTGGCGCATTGAAGATCTTTACCCTGGCAGAGAGTTTGGGAGGAGTCGAATCTCTCGCTGAGCTGCCAGCTCTCATGACTCACGCTTCTTTGACTCCAGAAGCGAGACAGCAGTTGGGCATCGATGAGGGTCTGGTTAGGTTGAGCGTTGGGATCGAAGATGCTAGAGACCTGAAGGAGGATCTGAAAAGGGCTTTTGAGATCGCCGACAAGATTGTCGCTTGATATGACTGATGTAGAGCCACAAAGTTACTTGGCCTAGCTAGACATAGTTTAGAGATGTTTGTGTTATTCGCTTTTCGATTACCTTCTTGAATGAGCATATATGTTTGCATTGCTCAAATTTCACGGCAGATAGTACCAGTTCCAGAGAAAGCGAAGGACAAGAAATGCAAACGACCCCCACTAAGAAACCGTAAAGCGAAAGTAGGTTTTTATTCCTCCTCCTCCTCCTCTTGCATAGTTACCCTTCTTCTCTTCGCCCCTCTCCCATTGTTTTGACTGTCAGCTAACAACCTCTCATAATCTTTCATGACGTCGTCATACGTCTCCTGAAGTTTCAACTTCCTCTCGGTCGGCTCGAGTGAAGACAAAATCTCGTAATTGTGCCTGAAAATGCGTTCCTTTACGTGCAATCGATATGGTTTTGAGGGTGCAGTTTTCTTTGCTTTTCCTTTTGATGATGAGGGTGGCAAAAGGAGGGCCATCTCAAGAAGACGTTGAAATTGTCGCTGTGGCCGCCCCATGTCAAGGAAGAGATTGCATGGCTGAAGGAAAGCGTACGCGTCCCATTTTCCATTTGAGCCTCTGTGTCTCCTGCCACTCCTCAACCTTCGCTCTATCCTTCAACAGCTTTTTATCGAAGCCTTCAAAAACCCCAAAGGAGCGCAAGTTCCTCAAATCCGTCTTGTCCCTCATATCCGCAAACGCTTCAGACGGATCTTCTACCGTCAACTCTTTGATTTCATTCCGTATTAGAACGTGTCGATAGATAAGATTGTAGAGCGCTGAGCCGTGGCCTGTCCCTTGGTGGGGAGGAGTGATGATGAATTGCCTGAAAGATCTTCAGTCCAACTGGTTAAATCATGGTCAAGAACGTACGCTAGTCGGAGGCGGGTGCTGTCTGGCCAGAAGTGGAAGCGGTATAACGTCGTGTAGCCCACCAAATGGTAAGCCACGTCGGAAGTGCTGAAAATTTTCCGTTTCTCGTATCTGAGTGACTTGTCAGAAAGAATGAAAAGAAAGGGATTAGACGAACAAAGCTACAAACTCCCAACGATCATCTTCTTCTTCAATGTAGGTGCCACCCTCAATCTCCAGTTGCACAAAGAACTGCATCCTTCTATGCAGCTCCAACCAGCCAGGAGTTTTAGCCGTTGCCTGTCGGACTATGAATGACGGAGAACAAAGAGTCGCCCTAGAACTTACAAGATACGCTTCATAAACTACCTCCTCGTCCCATGCTTCTCCTTCCTGAGCATACGCGAACTCCCACCTGGCGTCCGTGCCTTCTTGGCCTGGTCGATAGCAACCAATCCTTTCTCCCACAGGTTTGAACTCTTTCTCTTCACTCTCCAAAAGTGCCTCGAAGTCTTCTAGGTTCTTAAGATATGCTGTATAGGCAGAATGAGTATGGC
This sequence comes from Atractiella rhizophila, assembly GCA_021432655.1. Taxonomy (NCBI): domain Eukaryota; kingdom Fungi; phylum Basidiomycota; class Atractiellomycetes; order Atractiellales; family Hoehnelomycetaceae; genus Atractiella; species Atractiella rhizophila. The sequence continues at coordinate 20,025 of MU271239.1, read as the reverse complement.
TTTTAAAGACAGGAAGAAAGGTTGAGTGGAAGGACGAACAAGGAGGAATGAAGTCGTACAGGCTCCGTTCGATCCCTGACGCGTCGTAGTTCGGAAGAGCTTTGTCGTAAGTCACATTCATATACATCTTGAGGCTTCCAGAGACCATTCTCAACTAAACCAAACCTCCAGTTAGTGCCATTCTCTGGTTATAATGGAACTAGTGGACGTCTATCTCAAGTCCTTTGTATCCAGGGATTAATTCCTCCTGTCCAAATATCGGGTACACAAAGGTCGGATGAAAGGAGGCGAGTAATTCCTTGTCCTCGCCTTGTAAAGACCTGGCGGAATTCTTTGCCCGTGCTACAGCGTCATTGATCACAATCCCTCTTTTAGGTGCAAGAAATATTGCTCACAAAGAGTCAGTTTCATGGCCTTCTTGCCATCGCAAGACCATGCCGCTTCGTGTGCTATTGACGCCATGACGCTCTGAATAAAGGTCGACGCGTTCAGCTTAGTTGGCCATATTTGTTCAGCCTCCAACTTGAGCACAACCCCAACGATGTGCGTTAAATTACTAATGAACACAATACCGTCTTCGAGACAGAAAGTGCGAGGTCGTGTTGGGCAAGTAGATGTGAGATGTTTGCGTAACTCGTGATGTGAGTTCCAATTTCCAAATTCCCAAGTTTATGCTGCCTCGTATGTTTTCATTCTGCTTTCATGGAAAAGAAAATTATATTTGCGACGTCGTGTAGCGCAGAGGAGAACTTGCGAGTAGAAACCTTGCACCTGCTACTGAACTTAGAAGCGAGGTGAGAAAAGTAGAGATACGATTTGTCAGCCTATTAGTTTGCTGACTCCAGTTTCTTCACAAATAGAGTGCGACTGGCAACTGGGGGCCACATTAGGCAGAAGGCAGCAGCCTGACGTAGTAACCCGTGTCATCTACCAACATAACCGTGTCTCGAAATTGCATTTTCGTTGACTCTTACCGTGGTTATTATTGGACCGTCACGTAACGAGCCTGCTGGGCCCTCTTGATTACGTCTCAAATTCTCAAAACTCAGTAAACCCGCGGCGTAGCTCAAAGTTGACTAAGTTTCTGGGCTGGCTGAGAAGCGCATAGCGGAAGATTGTCCACAACACCGAATATTAATGCGGCTGTGAATGCTACTGGCATAGTAGCATGTGTAAGTAAGGGTGCGTACGTATAGTTTGGCAAAATCCGTCTTCTGTCGAATTGAACTATCCTTGTATCCCATGTATCACCAGGACAGCCTTTCTAAGCATGGCGCTGACAACAAAGCGGATCCAAGTGGATCTTCAGATTTCTTTTGAAACCCTTGAGCCAAGTCTTCCACATCTGCTTTTCAAATGGAAAGAATGGAGGCGCCTATAATCGCATGACTCAGAAGGTACACTGTTGAAAAAGAAGTCGTTGCCCACTAGGGCAAACCTCAGTGCTCAATCTCATTCTGAAGTTTTCCAGCAATTTCCATAGTCCCCAGCATAGCATTATCTCTCCTCTACGAAGCACATCGACTTCTCCTAGTTCTGTTGTGAAGGTTGTTTGCTGTTGTGTGTAGCCATCCTGGAGAATTTTACATCTGGTTTCGATTGCGCTTGATGGCGACGATATACGAAGCTCCTCTATGTGACGCGTGCAAAGAACACGGTATTTTCTGTGCTCGACAACATTTGTCGAGTTGTGATCGATGTTTGACGCTCGGTATCGCATGTACCTTCTCTCATCCCTTGGCTATTAAAGCCAGCAACTCAAGGGGGTACGAATGTCGACTTCTCTTTGATCCGGAAGTACTGACGTACTATAGATGGGCCTTGAAAGAGCTGAAACATAAAACTGGATACTCCTCTTCTAGACACCTTCAACACGATCTTTATAGCATCGGCGTGGTGGGAAAACCCAAAAAAAGGAAGTTGGGCAAGAATTCATCGCAATCTCAAAAGAAAATAAGAGAAGCCTCAAAGATGTGAGGTTTCCTCCAAGGTCTGAGGCAAGTAGGTGACTTTCTCGCAATATGAAGCCAGTCACGCCGCGTCGTAGACTTGGCAGCGACTTTTATAAGGCACACACAAATTGGAAGTGACTCAGTAGATGGAAAACTTGCAAGTTTTCAAGTGGCATCCTTCGTCGGTGATCATTTGCTTCAATGTGAGGGTCTTTTCACGTTTCCTCTCACTAACAGACATGCAGTAAGCACCAACCAGCTGCTGAGGTTCTTGACAGACATTACAGGATTGGATTATCCAACATCCTGGACATCATTCGTGGATTTAAAAAGCAAGAACAGCGACCTAGCAGAATGTATAGATGTAATGCCAGATCATTTCTGTAGAAACTTTTCTTGATAATGTCCTGATAGGCCTGGATTTGTGCTTGTCTCGCCGTTGGCGCCACTCGATCGTGGCATCCAGTGAGTGATGTCCTTTTCCATGCAGTAAAGTACTTTACGTGATGCTGCTGTGACATCAGGTCATTCTGGGCTCAGCTGCTTTAAAGGAGCAACCTGTGCAGACGTTGAAGGATGATTTACTCGACCTGCGACGATGTGGTAACGGCCGTAAAGGTATTCGATGGGATCTGGTCAATCAATGTCTCTCCGGAATCATCGCGGCCCCATTCATCCTTGCACCAACCATCAAAAATTTGACCATTATCAGTGCACTCCTTGGAATGTTTCTTGCTACTCGCCCCAACACGTTCCATTTTGCCCTGTTGCAAATAGGAATCGACCACTTCTCTAACCTACTTTTGAAAATTGACGATCAAGCTCAGCGAGCCCAGTTTATACAGAAGCATTTTCACATTTTATGGGTATGTCGACAGTACTGAGTCAGAGGTCGCGTCCTTAATACGAGGACTTGCAGTTCGCAGACACCATATTTCACAGCGAAGAGAGAACTGGTGGAGGACTTCCGTTCTTGTATATCATTTCCTTCTATCATTTCCTTCTCTAAGCTGAGTGTAGCTCAATCTTTTACAGCACAGACTGCGACATTCAACGTCTTTTCGGCTCTGCCGGATTGGATCCGAGTCCGTATATCGATCCAAGGTGTCTACATTCCAGAAGCCTTCATGGGAAAGCTATCGAAGTGACAGATACCTATTGGAAAACAGCAGTCTGTTTTCGTAGACATATCACAATAACAGGTTGGTTAACTCCCAGTCCGTTTCGACAGGCTGATGAGGCTTTCTTCTATGTAGGACACAGTCTTAGTCAAGACGATATAACACAAGCCGCCGTTGAGGCTGCATGCACCGATCTCCTCAATATATCCCTCGAATTTCGTCAGTCTCGGCAGGAACATTTTGCACGCTCTCCTCCGTCTAACCCTCCAAACGCATCAACTGCTTCGTATTATGTTGGACCTGGAGGCGAGGAGACAATAACTGATTCTCGTGTAGTTCAGACAGAGGAGTCGATAAATTCGTTTTACATGTCTCGGGTTATTTCAGACGCTAGCCAACGGTTCCCCCAGAGTGACAGGTTGCTCACTCTCTGGAAGTGTTCATTGAAGGTGGCCGAAGAACAAATTGGGCTTACTCTTGCGTTGTGGGACTATATCGTCGATGTCTGCGAGGTGGAAAACAAACCTATTTTCAGCACACTGAGCAATCATCAGGGTCTGATTCGAAGTTTCAGGTGGCTCCCAAACGAGGGCTGGAGGTTTCTGGTGCACTGGCAAGCACAATTCCCTGAATACAAGTCGAGTTTGGAGAGGTGTGTCTTTTGCAGCCACGAGGAAGAAACTAAATGCCGGAGTAGGCTCGTAAAGATTTGGAAATACCTTGCTTTCACTGCGTACGAATTCTCCAACAATATAGAAGACTATGAAGACGAACTGGCGCAGTTGAAGGTATGAGTCTCGCCTCCGCCTCAGTGCAGTTTGCCTGATTCATTATGAAAAGGACACTCATTCTCTCGAGCATCCCGTCACGGCGATCCCCTCCGACTTAGTTTCTAGGGATGCGTCAACTCAGCAAGATCAGGCGACGAAGAGAGATTCGTCACCCGATCTTGCAGACTTTGCACAAACGCTATTCGCGATTTAAGTGTTTGATTCCACTTTATATCTTAGCCCGAGAGTAATGTCCTGCAGAACAAACAAGAGTATGGGATCTAAGTGTGACGCTATGAGTTCGAAGGTATGCAATGAGGTTTGAGGGTTATCCCCTGCAATGTCTATACCGTGACTGCACGTAGCCCGCAGAGAGCTTTGTGGTCCCATCCTCCTAGAAGCTGTTTCAATGCAGGCTGCTCCTTAATATTCTTCTGTGAGAAGATGTTACTGTAATATGGCATCCCTAGCACGAGAGCGAGAGAAAGCGTATGCAGAGCATTTCCCTTGCATGCACAATTGTACATTCTATTCACAACGAACGATTCATTTCGACGGACAAATCTGTTCACTCAGTCTCTTTGCCGCCTCCTCGGCCGTCAGTTTTGTGACATCGATATCGATCGCCTTCGTCTTTTCTCCTGAGAAGCGATACAGGTCCAGAGCACGAATCCTCATCAGCTCATCCTTGCTCGTCAGCTTCTTCCCCACTCTGTCTTCACCTTGCCCTCGCATCATATGTTCCTCTTCTTCGCAGTCGAGATAGATAGCAGTGAAGGAGATATTGTGGGAGAGGGCAAAGCCTTCAATTATCTCTGGGATGAGGCGGTTGTGGGCCATGTGGGCACCAGTGAAGACGCAGCTGATGTTGGACTCGAAGAGGGATTGCAGCACGACGTCCAACTGAATAACAGAGCTTCTTCAGTGTTTGCATACTTCATGCTATTAAAAACGGTGACGAACGACTTGGACGCGTAGCTTATTATACGGGTCACTGTTCTGCTTGTAAATGTTGCGACATAGATCGATGACCAAGTGATTGTGAATCAGCTTTGCCTCAGGGTGTAGCTTCCTGTGCGTAGCGTCGTTAAGAACTCTTCAAGCTGACCTTTCTTTAAGCTCACTCACAAATATTCCTTCGCAATGGTCACCTTTCCCATCCCAGGATGAGAGTTGAAATAAACCCATTGTGCCTGGCCTTCTACCTGTGCTTCTAGTGCGACGGACATCTTGGATGATCTCTCTCTTTGATTACTGGCGAGATCTTGAAGGAAAGCGAGTTATATATGCTTCTCTCTATATCGCAGTTCTGCTTGTATCTGACTGTCACAACGAAATTTCGCCAGTCTAGCTTGTTATCCCGAGTCCTATCTCGGACACGCACCACAATACAATTTCATCAGCTCCATTTCAAACCCAGCTGGTTGATGACATTGCACTCCCATTCTCAACGCGAGCCCAATTCGCTTCGCAGTCAAGTCAGCAATACCGAGTTCTCCGAATTGATGTAGTTTGTCGTACATCCGCTTATATCCTTGGCAGCCAACTCAAGCGACAACGAGCTAGACATTATCAACTTCTTTTCATTCCAGGATGTCAGCACCTCCAAGAATCCTCAGCACTCCCTATGTCGACCCTACGCCCATGCCGGCCAATGTGCCTCACGTGGACGAAGTGGGAACGACGAGCGCACCTCTGAAGTCGCTCGCTTTTTTTATTGGGCAGCACTGTGCGCCTTACAATGGTACGCTCTTTCAATCTCTGTTAACGAGAGGGTGGGAGAGTGACAGGCTGTTGGTATGCACAGAGGACTTCATGCTCTGTAAAGCGGAGTCTACCGACCCGGCACATTGTTTGAAGGAGGGGAGGAGGGTGACGAGGTGCACTCAAGACTTGTGTGTTTCTCCTTCCTCTGGTTGCTCCCAAATGCGTTGAGCAAATGTCGGCGGTGGTTAGGATCTCAAAAATGAAGGCGTCATGCAAAGAGGTGCTGGAAGCGCATTACGAGTGTCTCGAGCGTAGTAACCATGTTTGTCCCACCACCACCAAATTGAGCTGTCTCCTGACGTCTGATGTCCCGGTAGACATATTACATGTGCCGACCTCAAGAGAAGTTGCTGAATGAATGTGCATTTGAGAAATTTGTGAGTGCATTCCTCTTCGATTCCATATCAGCCATTCTTGTGAGCTCATGAACGGATCAGAAATTCAAGAAGGTAATACCTGGTACACCGGAAGGGGAAGTGCCAGTACACGAACGAGCGAAGCCCATGTACAAGCCTCATCAACGTTGAAGCTTTGAGGGATGGAAGCTTAGCCTTGGTTTCTTGCCTGGACTGGGAGCAACCATGGGTGGAAGCGAAGGTGCTACAATATTTATTGTAGATGTATGGGACGACAATACGTATGGTACAACAAAATGCCACAGTCTGTTAGATTCGTCCTCTATTTTTGCATCCGCCTGTGGCCATGGCCAGGTCAATTGTGAGTGGCATGGTAAAGAACGTTTTACCTTCGTCCCTACTTCACTCATCCATGGCCTCAAAATCGCCCGAATCCATATCTTTCGGCTCCTGTTTATTGTACTTGTTACGATAATTCTTATAACGATCAAGAACTCACCTTTGGCTCCTCATGTTCGCCATACCTTCATTCCACAAACCACATCAATCAGTCATGAATATTGACAAAGCTGATGGGACGATTGAACTTACTGCAACACGTTGTCGATGTGGCTGAGGACGAGCTCCATCGAATCCTCATCGCTAGCATCAAGAGGGAGGAAGTTTACCATGCTGAAACCCGCTATCTGCCACAACAGATTGATTTAATTTATGTATCACTACAGAGAGGATGAAGAGAGAGCGGACTAGGTCAACTATCGATTGGTTGAGTTTCTGCCACTTTGTGTTAGATGTTGACGCGTTTGCTTCATCGTAAAGCAAGGAAGGATCTGCTTCTAGATACCTGCATTTTTTTAAAGTTTTGTTGGGCTTTTAGGGCGGGAGTGGGGGTTAAAACGGACCGCTCCATTTCCCTATTCGACACTTTCCCTTCGTCCCCCTCCTCCATCCTCTTCTTCCTCCCCTTCTTCCCTTTCTTCTTACCCGAAACGTCCACCAAATCCATCTTACTGATCAGATTGAGTGTTGGACACTCCATGCTTGCCATGGCCGCCATAGCACTGAGGACGCCGGAGAAGTACTTGTTTATGTCTTGGATGAATTGTGATTCAAGAAGGTAGACGCGGCAGAGACTGAAGGAGAGAGGTGAGGAGGTGAGGATGTTGATCAGGGATGGGAGGATGGGAATGTGGGTGTAGAGCTCGATTTGTCCTGGGCAGTCGATGAGTAGGTAGTCGTCTTCAAACTCGCCGAGTGAGTCGTGCAACCAGTCGAGGTTCTCCATTAGGTATCTGTTCATTCAGATATTTATTGGATACCCTGACTGTTTAGTTAACAGAAAAAAAATATCTTGAATTGGAAACTTGTGGCGTTGTCTTTCTTGACATTCAGGATCCAAAACTCCAAACATTCAAGTGTGCAAACACTGCAGGTAAAATATAACAGCTCCAATTGAGCCTAGGCCCTTCGTTAAAGAAGGGATGTCGCAATAAGTCAGTGACTTTGATGAGAACTAGCATGAAGACGCCATATTCTCCAAAGGCATGTTGGCGAAGAGGACGTGAGATGGGATGTCGATGTAGACAAAAATATGGAAATTTCATCTCGGAAATTTCATCCACGATTGCAAAAGGCGAGATTCGGATGATTTCCACAAGCAGATAGAACAATATAAGAAGGATCTGGTCGAGAAGTACGACAAGTAAAAACTCACTCGAAGCAATAAACCAATCCACCATTCGGTCCCATCTCCATCTCCTCCATCACATCTTCCAAGCTGATCAAATCCCTGATATCGATGCTCGGCTCGTACGCGAACTCTTCAGCTGCCGGATCGAGGTTGAAGAGGTGCATGCGTCGCTTGGCCGCTTGGGCGTGCGTCATAAGAGCGGAGCAGAAGGTCGATTTGCCGGATCCTGCGGGGCCTGTTAAAGATGTCAGTGCCAGACATGGTCTTTTAGAAGGGGAGATGTGAAGGGGGAACACGCCTGTTACTAAGATCGCGTAGCGCATGGTGAATCGTTCTATAGTCACGAATAAGTGGGTTTTTGATTATATAATGCTAACAAGACGTTGAGAGTTGAGAGATAAGGCTATGGTTCTTTGAGTTCCAAGCTGATGCTTTATCAGCGGATCCGAAACAAACAATAGACACAAGGAAAAGCATTCTTTAGTGCCTGAGATAAGGTTTGGAAGTATCAACAACGAACGCGTGAGTCCCAAACCTGCTTCAAACACTTTCTTCTTGCTTCCCTAGCCGTCCCTCAAGTCGTCGGTTATACGGGAGCTCGCGGCAAGTGTGGCAACAGTGGTTAAGAGTGAAGTTGTGAGGTGTGACCTCAAGTTCAGGTCACAAGTCTAAACAGCATGAAGTTCGTCCCTCACACCTCCCAAAGGTTTCTTCTTAACTCATTCCTCCTAGCGTCGTCAAAGAGATCAACCGTCTCAACGAGCTCGAGCTCGCCTCTGGCGTGTCCAACAAAGGTTCATGGCACGACCGATACAAGGATAGCGCGTACATTCACATCGGAGGACTGCACAAGCAACTGACGGAGGGGGATGTGATCACTATTTTTTCTCAATATGGGGAACCGGTGGATATCAACATGCCGAAGACGAAGGAGCCGCCGTACACGAATAGAGGGTTCGCTTGGCTCATGTATGCTGATCAGAGGAGTACCGTGCTTGCGGTGGATAATTTGAATGGAGCTCAGGTCTTGGGGAGGTATGTGTTTCTCTTTTCTCCGTTTCTCCCTTTTTACTCTTCATGTTGTTTTTTTACTTTTTTTTTGAAGGGTTATTGATATTAATTAATCATTGCTTGGTGATAGGACATTGAAAGTGGATCACACGGAGAAGTATAAGCAGTTGGAGAGGAACGAGGAAGGGAAGATGGTCGAGCGGGAGACTGAGAGCAGGAACGCGGCTCCTGAGCTATTTTACAACCCATCTAAAGGTTCGTCCTGTCCTCCTTTCCCTGTCCCTTTTTAAAATCTTTTGTTCGTGGGTAGACGAAGAATCGGACGTGGAGGTGAACTTGGATGGTATCGACCCTGACGATCCGATGGCAGAATTTTTGATTGAGGAGCGGAAGAAGGAGGCACGGAAGAAGGCGAAGAAGAAGAAGAAGAAGGATGGAGAGAGTAAGGAGGAACGGAGGGAGAGGAAGAAGAGGAAGAAGCTTATGAAAGGAGACTGATCTCATCTTCCCCTACTTTCTTTCCATTCGAGCTAGCGATCACCACTCGCACCCCGATTCGACGACGTTTAGGAAGTCAGTCCCATGAATTCTGACATTCTGGACTTGTGATCCATCTCATTACGAATTCCTTCGTCTCCGAGATGTCCACCTATTGTATATTAGACCAGCATTGAGGCTATTTACCAAAATGTGTTCATTTGGCGTTATTGCTCGCAAATAAAGTTCATACCCCTTCCGCAGCAACTGCATTCTCTTGATCCACTTTTGCCGAACGACCTCACTTCACAGCATCACCTTATTTATGCACTCGCCATGACCTCCTCGCCACCCTCCGTCCAGCCAGCCCTCCCATCCACACTCCCCAGCAGCCTCAGCCCAGCCACCGAGCCCACAGCCACGCACGAACTCCCCCTCCCCTTCCCCTCCGCAAACGTCACAACCACACCCACATTCGCACCCGAGTCCCCGTCCACATCCGCCGTAAACCTCCCCAGTCCGTCTGCCTCCCCCGCCGGTGCCCAGGTCGCAGGTCACGGGGTTACCAGGAACGTCCTCAATCACGTAGGCACGAACTCGAACGGTGCAGCGACGGGCTCCCCTATTTCTACTCCGTCCACTACGAACGACTATCAGATGATCTCGACATCTCCTTCTCCGTCTCCGCCAGCTCTTACCCCAGAGTCGACAATGGGGAGAGGTGGTGGGAAGGGCGTCGTGAATGGCACAGGGGCGTTCGGAGGTGGAGGTGGAACTGGAGGTGGTGGATGGACCAGCGGGTTGGGTGTCAATGGAAATAGTTCGGGTTTGAGCGAAGGAACGCAGACGCAGACTCAGGAGAGAGGTGTGGGTGGAGGTGTGAATGGAATTGCCGGAGAAGGTGGGTTCCTCCCTGTCAATCTAATCCTATTCAATGGAGGGACGGTGTTGCCTTTGCTTTCTTGTTCGCACTACTATCCTCATGCATTCAAGCCGCAATGCCTGTAATGTAGAGCATCATGTTTGATTTTTTCCCTTTCTTTTCGGCGTTCCTCTGGTCGCCGCACGCGACACCATGCAGCAGTGGAGCGCTGTCGATGGATAGAAAATCGTCTCATTTCCTTTATAAAGAGAAGTCTTACTTGTTCCCTACCGTGGCTCGGTGCACTTCAATGGAGGGGTCGGCAAGTGCTTGCCTGCTGTTCGGCTCGGCCGAATGCTCGTTCTCATTCTTAGTCGCTGAGGGTGGAGAGCTTCCTCGCTCCACGACCCTGTTTGATGACGAGTATCTTGATATGCGACATAACTTGAATCCAGAAACAAGCGCCGTCGTGATGATGTTATTGTCAAAGGTGTCGTGGCAAGCAAATTATTGTTCTTTGATGGCGGTATGAGTTCGGGACTCTTCCTGCTTTGTTCCTTCTCTCGGATAATTTGCTTCTTATTTCTCCAAGGATAATACATTTCTGTCCGTAATCGAGGCATCATCGATGGATTCCTCCCCTTCCACTTCTTTTCCCCACTCTGTCCCTCCCTCTTTCCCTCCTCCGAACTCAAATTCAAATGCTGACATATCTCCTTCTCCTCCTTTCCTCACTTCCTTCTCCTTCACGACCGAACTCCGACCATCTCACGACTCCAATGGCAATCTCAAACCGCCGGATATCCATGCCTACGCACTTGCCGCCCAAGAAGCCTACCTCACGAATCCCAAAACGCGTCCTCACCGGACCAACTCCGCCTCGTCCACCTCAACCATCACTGGTATCCCAGCCTCGTCCAATCAGACGAGCTCAGCATCGACCAATCCCCCAGTCTATCAAGCGCAGCCTCCCCAACCTGCTCCGCATTCGCAGACCGCAACCGCGAACTCGAACTCTTCTTCGATCTCCGTCTATCCTTCTCTGCACCTCACACCTTTGAACGATACCTTTGTACCGAAACAGATCTCCCTTAATCCGCCTGGTACGAGAGTGAAGATTGGGAGACAGACGAATGCGAAAACGGTGCCGAATGATAGGAATGGATATTTCGATTCGAAGGTCTTGAGTAGGATGCATGCCGAGGTTTGGTGTGAGGATGGGAAGGTCTTTATTAAGGATGTCAAGTCCAGTAATGGAACTTTCATCAATGGTGATCGGCTTAGTCCGGAGAGCGTGGAGAGCGAACCGTGGGAACTCCATACGGACGATGTTGTTGTAAGGCTACTCCCAGTCCTTGCCTTATCGCGAGAGCTGACGGGATGCGGTGGGACGTAGGAATTCGGAATTGACATTGTGTCTGAGGATAACAAGACCATCGTTCATCATAAGGTGTCGGCAAAGGTCTTCCTCGTCCTCAACGCCGAAGACGCAATAGCTTCTTCCAGGCAAGGCCGTTTCTTATTCCAGGTCTATTAGATTAGACTGACAGTTTCCTGCGTGCAGAGATCTGAGCGCTTGGTTCAGGAGCGTGGGGGAGAGTCCGCTCCATCGTCGAGGCAAGCCTGGAGGAGCTGGAGTTCTGGGCTTCGATCACGTTCTGAGTCGTCTCCAAGTGCGTGAACCTCTTTCATCCTTCGCTCCTGAGCATCGATATTGATGCTATGTGTGGTAGAATGAGATTCAGAAGTCGAAAGAGACGAACTCGGAGTTGAACGGGATCACGAGCACCATGGGTTCCATCCATGAGACCATGAATGGTGGCGTCTCTAACCCTCCTCCCATTTCAGCAAACCAAATCCCTCCCTTTCCTCCCCGCGTCCCTCCCATGCTTCCGGGCACAAAGGATTATGGATCCACCATTACTTCACTCCAGAACCAGTTATCGGACACTCAAGCTTCTCTTGCCTCGCATACCGAGCGGATGAGAAACCTTGAATCTCTATTAGCCGAACATGAGAGTTTGAAAAGGGAAGTGTCGGAGATGAGAGGTGTAATGGAAGAGAGTAAGAGGGAGGTGGAGGAGGTGATGAGAGAGAGGGAGAGGGAGAAGATGAGGGAACAGGAGGAGAGGGAAAAGGCGGAGGATGCCAGTGGCGGGAGAGTGAGTCCGGTACCGATGATGCTCGAACAGGAGGATGAGGATGATGAGAATGGATCGGCCAAGAATATGGATACAGTTCGTGGATTGAAGGTGGCGGGAATTGGCATTGGACGCGGAAAAGGAGTCATGAAGGAAGGACTAAAGGAAGCCCCGCCGGTCCATGCTATGCCGAATGGAATCCTTGTTGACCCCAATACGGAGAAGATTGACGCTCTTGCTGAACAGCTTCAGGCTCAAAATGCGGCTTTGACGGAAAGGATCGAGAAACTCTCGCTCCAATTGCAAGAAGCCGCGAAGCTCTCCGACGCTCTTAAAGCTCAACACGACCATGCTTCTACTACCATTCGGTTACTCGAAGAGAAGATCTCGGGACTGGAGAACGAGGGTCAGAAATGGCAGGGATGGAGAAGTAAGTTCGAGGCCGAGTGGCAGCAGGATAGGAAGGCGTGGGAGGAGGAGAGAGAAAAACTCAAGCAGTTTGTTAGTGATTGGGAAGTGAAACAGGCTGCCATTGAGAAGCAGCGGCTGTTGGATGAACAGTCGGATGACGAGAGCGATTCGGACGAAGGCACCCCTCGAAACGGAGAGAATGAGGCTGAGGGAGGGGAAGAGGGAAAGAGCTCGAGACCGAAACGAAGACGCAGACGGCGGTCTTCTCCCTCTCGCCGCTCTCTTTCGAAACGGACGACATTGACCGAGGACGCGACCGACAACCTTCCACGGAAGATTGGAGCTTTTACTAGCGATTCGGATTCGACAGCCGTCGGTTCTGGTTCAGCACATCGTCATACAGACGCAGGGAGCGATGTGTCGTCGTTCAGCCCTTCGAAAGGGAACGGCAAGGCGCTGGAGCCGTCCTCCAAAGGTGACTTCCGAGGTGGCGGAAATCAAGCGCTTTGGAGTCAACCAGAAACGATGCAATATCTTGGAGCAGCAGGAGTGGTCGCTGTTGCAGTGGGAATTTACACGGTTTTCAGCAAGGTCAAGGATTGATTTCTACCTGCCTTCTTGTCTCGAGTTGGTTGATTTCGGTCTGTGCCATTCAGTTTCGTTCTTTCGTTGTTTAAAGCTTTTCTATTTCATTTTCTCTGCTCCATATGTTTTACTGGTCCTTTTCCGTTTCGTTTTCTCTTTTTTTATATCGTTCAAGCAGATCTGACGTTTGTTTCTATCGCCTCTCCATCATCTCGACGAAAAACAATCGGCAACTGTACTTTTCGACTACCCTCGTTCCTCCGATTACTTGCGTACCTCCTCAACGAAAATACGACTCCACTTCTACCTCCATTTCCTCACATCAACTCGATGCCATTTTTTCTACTCGTACTTCGTCTGCTCTACTACTTTACTCTAAAAATGCAGTGTGCACCTCATTTCGACTGTGCTGCGCCAGCTTGACGGCTTCGCATATCTTAATAACGATCTACACTGGAACGATCTCATCTTATCTTGCCTTCGCTCTCGAACACTGTCGCAAATATTTTCAGCAACATATATTTGATCGTCTTGATCGCAATCTCATTTGGGGACTCGAAGTCGACTCAGGATCATTAACATTGGTCTAGAAACGGGATCAGCTGCAACAGGGACACTGAGCATGAGAAGTCGTACTTGCAACAATGTGAATGTTGGTTATTCGTGGTTAATCAATATTTGATCATTTCCTATCAGTATCAGTACAATCATGATGACGAGTTGGAGACAATCAGTGTCAGGAAACAGGTGCACTTACACGAGCAATCATGTTTGTTCCACAGAACCACTGGCACCTCCAGGCTAGGTTGCATTTGTTCCCTTGGTCAAAATAAAATCATTGAGTGAGCCAAAGTGAGCTTACAAATAAATATGCAATGCATGCATCAATTGTAACGCTGCACGTACGCGAAATAATGCGCGTAGTCACGCGTCACGGGGATTTCGACGACCGAAAGCAACCAGCCTCACTTCTCCACTTCTTGTTTTTATGAACTCATCATGGATTTCTCGGCCCAACCCACTCTTACTCCCGCCAGTACCCATGTCAGCACCAGTGAGGCGTTCACAGACCCAGCAAGCTCGACCTCTCATTCAGACCAAGTCGTCGATGTTATGAGCTCGGAAGGAGATATTACTGCTATGGTAGCCGAGAGTAGTGATACGGAGAGTGCTTGGAGCAACGGAAACGCGATACAGACCCAGGGGAGGGTAGAGGCAGTTGAAGGTGTTGATGCTCAAGTTGAGGCACAAGGACAAGGTGGGTTCTCAGTTTTTTTTTCATGGTGGGGAGAGAAGTGCTTTTTGTTTCGATATTTTTTGGCACTGGTGATGAGAGCAGTTGCATCGTTTGACACTGTGGTGTACTACTGTAAATAGACACCTCGCTTCCCTTTCTTCCGTGGAAGTCGGTCACCAACTCCGCCCAGAAGGAGGAAATGAATAAATCGTTTTCTCGACTGAAAGCGGCTTTTGCACACGATACTCGTTAGTGGAGAAGGTGTTTAGGTTACATCAGCCTTAGTTCTGCGCGTTAGGGAAAGACATCCTGTTTCCTTACCCTCCCCAGCATGACAGCATGACACGTGAGGTCAGCTTGTAATCTTCTCATCGGCGGTACAAATCTGCACAGGTTGGATCCACCATCCAAGGACGCTGTTCAGCGTTCCCAGTTGTCTGGGAAAAATGGAGCCCGACTTGTTCTACAACCTTTGATATTTATGTCTTCTTTTTCTGACACAATGCACCACTTTCACCCTCTCGATTGAACCGTGGGGTTGAATTATCATCCATTGTCAGAGGAGTCGGCCACCGGTTGTACGTAGGCTACAACTGAATGCCAAGGAGACAAACACGATTAAAACATGGCTGCTCCTTCTGAAGGCAACGTGTCCTATCTCCAAGAAATGACAAAGGATTATGATATATTGTAATATCACTGATCAGAGCCGGTTCTATGTTCAAGAACAAGGCAGCCGAACGACGATCAGGTAGGGAGAAGAGTCCCACGGTCCCCACTGTGACCTGCATCGAATAACTCTAGTCGCTCAGACTAGGTAGAAGCTCTAGAGAAGAGTACTGGCATTGCACGCAACTTCTGTTTGCGAGGAGTGTCGCAATGGCAGCTTGACTCAGATAACGGAGGAACTCTACCGACATATCGCATCCTTATGCTTGCAAAATGTTGGACCATTCCTGGGATAAACAATGGACTACTTATGGCATGATTCATGCCTTTTGCATGGACTGAACTTCGGACAGACACCAACGTTTCTTTCTGCTCGTAATCTGATTATGTAACTCGGATGTTGATTACGACGTGAGCAGCCTACCAAACCAATCCCAGGACGAGTAGTCCACCTCGAACTAGTTCCGCATCCTTTCCCTCGACCTCTACCGTTGCATTTCCCCCCGCCTCTTCATCGTCGACGCAACCCAACCCGACAACGGCAAACACCCATTCATCTATGTATCAGCACCAGCCTCCATCCTCTCTGCAGTCCCATCATCCATCTACGACCACGAACTCTAACTCGCGTTCGATTTACCCTTCCCTCCATCTTACGCCGATCAACGACAGCTTCGTCCCCAAGCAAATCTCCCTCAGCCCCCCTGGCACTAGGGTGAGAATAGGGAGGCAAACGAATGCAAAGACGGCGCCGAATGATAGGAATGGATATTTTGAGTCGAAGGTGTTAAGTCGGATGCATGCGGAGGTGTGGTACGAGGGAGGGAAAGTATTTATCAAGGATGTCAAGTCTGCTAATGGGACTTTCATAAATGGAACTCGGCTCAGTACTGAAGGCGTGGAGAGTCAGCCTTGGGAATTACATACTGATGACATGGTGGTAAGCAGCCTTCTGCGTCTTGGAGTACGGTACTGAGGACTTCACCGCATAGGAATTCGGAATTGATATCATGTCGGAGGACAACAAGATGATCGTTCACCACAAGGTGTCGGCCAAGGTCTTCCTCGTCCTCAACGCCGAAGATGCAGTTGCTTCTTCGAGGTACGCCAACCATCTTTGCAAAAGCGTTGACCCAAGCTGACGGGACATATTGCTGTAGGGATTTGAACGCTTGGTTTTTAAGTGTGGGAGAGAGTCCACTTCATCGTCGTGGCAAGGCTGGAGGGAGTGTAGGGCTAAACTTTGATCAGCTCTTCAGCCATCTCCAGGTGCGATTTTCTGTTGCACACGGTCTATCTTTGAACAAGTTTTGATCGTGTTGGTGCACACACAGCATGAGA
Source organism: Atractiella rhizophila (assembly GCA_021432655.1). Lineage (NCBI taxonomy): Eukaryota > Fungi > Basidiomycota > Atractiellomycetes > Atractiellales > Hoehnelomycetaceae > Atractiella > Atractiella rhizophila. The sequence continues at coordinate 3,635 of MU271239.1, read as the reverse complement.
TCCAGAAGTCAAAAGAGACGACTAACGAGCTGAACGTTGTCACGAACATAATGGGATCTATTCACGAGACTATAAATGGTGGTCAATCAGTCCCACCTCCCATTTCACCGAAGCAGATACCTCCCTTTTCTCCCCGTGCTCCACCCATGCTTCCCGCTGCCAAGGATTACGGATCCACCATCACGGCCCTGCAGAACCAATTGTCAGAGACGCAAGCTTCTCTCACCTCGCATACAGAGCGGATGGGAAATCTTGAATCTCTGCTGGCTGAACATGAGAGTCTGAAACGGGAGATGTCAGAAATGAAAGGAGTGATGGAAGATAGCAAGAGGGGGATGGAAGAAGCGATGAAAGAGAGGGAGAGAGAACGCGAGAGGGAAAAGAACGGAAATGCGACCGGGAGGGTGAGCCCAGTCCCGATGATGCTCGAAGAGAAGGATGAGGATGAAGAGGAGTGGCCGGTGATGAATATGGATACCGTCCGCGGTTTGAACGTGGCAGGAATCGGACTTAGTCGTAAGAAAGCGGTTATGAATGAAGGAGTGGCGGAGGCAGCTACGATGACCAATGGGATCCTCTTTGATGCCAACACTACTAGGATCGACAATCTCACTCAACAGCTCCAGGATCAGAATACGGCACTGACGGAAAGGATTGAAAAACTTTCGGCACAGCTTGAAGAGGCTGCAAACCTTTCGAATGCCCTTATGGCTCGACATGATCAAGCATCGAAAACGATTAGATTGCTTGAGGACAAGGTTCTAGGGCTCGAAAGCGACAAGGAGAGGTGGGAGGAATGGAGAAGCACTTTCGAGAATGGATGGCAACAGGACAGAAAGGCTTCGGAAGAAGAGAATGATAAAATGAAGAAATTCGTTGACGCTTGGTCAATGAAGCAGGCGATGATGGAAAGGCTCGTGGCATTTGCTGATGATTGGGAGGCGAAGCAAGATACCCTGGCGAAGCTTCAGAACTTTGTTCATGATTGGGAGGCAAAACAGGCGTCAGTTGAGAAGGAAATGCTCCCTGATGAGAGTGAGGAGGAAGAAACTGATTCAGACGACGGCGCTCCTCCAAATCAAGAGAACGATGAGAACGAAGAGGAAGGAAGGAAGAATTTGCGACAGAAACGAAAACGACGACGACGGTCGTCTCTAAGTCGCCGTTCTCAGTCAAAATGGGCGGCGCTGAAGGAGCAGGCTTTGAGCGACAATCTTCCACAAAAGGTTGTAGCTTTCACCAGCGACTCGGACTCAACGGCGGTCGGTTCTGCATCAGCTCATCTCTATGATGAAGGAAGCGAGATGTCTTTCAGCTTAACAAGGGAACACTCGAAGTCGTTAGAGGCATCACCCAACAGCGACCTCCGAAACGGAGGGAAGCTTTGGAGTCAGCCGGAGACAATGCGGTATCTAGGAGCAGCAAGCGTGATCGCTGTTGCAATTGGGATTTATTCAGTTTTTAACAATAACTAATGACCATTTTGAGTCCAATTATTTTAGTTTGTTGATTTGCGAACATTCCATTCCGCTGTTCCATCAAAAATTGTGGAGGCTTTCTTGTCACGCTTTGTTTTATGTTACTGTTCCACTGTCCATTTCGTCTTGTTATCTGCTCCCCTTAATCCACAAAAATGAGAGTCCTCCCTCTTCGCGCTGCAGACGTTGTCTGCTACGACTTGGTCAATTTCAATACCATGTAGCTTGGACAATCTAATCTAATGCCTGGTTCGTACCGGTCTCACATTCATTGAGTCAACACATGGCGTCAGTTGCTTCCGATACATTATAGCATTCTGCGTTGATTCACACTATGAAGAGAAATGGTAAAGAAACAGAATTGATAATTGGCCACAATATAATTTAAGTTCGGGGTCCTGGAGGTCCCGCTACCCCTCCATGATCCACGTACAAGTCTGAGGCGACAGGTCTGGATTCCTTTCGATTAGGGTTGTCGCACATTGAGAGACGACAGGACGTACCCCAGCTCCGCTTTGAGTATGCGATCCATGCACTCCTCCTTCGCAGCCAACAACCCATGGACCTTCCTATTCAGCTGCTCTAACTCCACCTTCAGGCTTTCATTATGTTCGAGCGCATATCGATGTTTTGCCTTGGCGATGACGTAGCGGATGAAGTAAGGGCTCTTGTCCGGGTGCATGCTCATCGCCTGCATTTCCTCTTGAGAGGGACGTTCGTCCTCTGATTCCACATTCGCAGATTCATCCTCTGCAGGAAGCATGTCCACGTCCCCTTCTTCTAACTCGTCCTCGTCTTTCACAGCTCCTCGACCCTTTCGTGGTGTATTGCGGCTTTTATTCGGCGTAGCGTTGGACACGACCAACGGACCTTCGTTGTGGTGAATTTTCATGTGCTTTTGGAGCGCGTCGGTTCGAGTAAATGATTTGTCACACTCTGCAAAGCACATTAACTTCTTATGCGCCCAGTGAATGCAGTATGAGCAATAGGCTGCATACCTGGTCGTGGGCAATTGTAGGGCTTTTCACCTGTGTGGCTACGAAGATGAGAAACCAAAGCGAATCGTGAGCTTTGTGGCTTCCCACGCCGCGCGCAACTGTTCCAAAGGCACTGGTATTTGAGTTTTTGGGAAGAGTCAATGACCTCAGGGATGCAATGAACTGCCGACGGTTACAACAATCACTCAAACGCCTCCTTTACCCTGAGAAAAAGGAAATAGCATACGCTCATGCACATGAGTTATTAGCGACTCAATTTCGTAAAACTGCTCTTGACAATCTCCCCATTGGCACGGAACCATAGTTATCTCGTCATCTATTTCCAGCATATCATCATCTGCGTCGTCAGAGACGTAGTCGAACTCGTCGGGTTCTGCGGGAAGTTGAGAAGTACTCTGGGAAGCTGCCATTTCGCGGCATTAGCTAAAGGGACAGTTGAGTAGCTAGTGAGAAGAACAAACGTTCGTCGGCTGCTGTCGCCTTGGGTTCTTTTCGTCGAGGCATGTTAGGTGAAGTGGTCGTTGTCGATGTCCAGAACATGCAGAGGAAGTCGAGATTAGATTAGAGTTACAAACACAACTGTTTATCATTAATTTTTCTTATTTCACCGCAGCATTCCTGAAGTCCGACCGCTTGTGAGAATACCTGCAAAATTGCTGCATCGTGAAATGGTGTCTTTGAGACAATTTTCTGTCTACTTTGGTTGTACGTTGCACTTTTTGTTCGGGACTGAAATAGCTGAAAGTCATATTTAGCATTGTACTTTGCTGCATTATCTATCCTGCTGACACCACAGGCTCAAACAGCGTTGGTTTTAATTCAAACCCTTCGTAAATGCTGAGTCGTACTCGACAGACTGTTGTATCTGAGCTGGATTCGGTTGCCTCTCTTTGTGACTTCTCCCTCCCCCGTTTTCACCGACCCTGATGAAGTCTCTCCGTCTGCAGGCAAACTATGCACATCCCGAACTATACGGAGCTTCCCGTACGCTTCCTCGTGCTTCCACCACTAATAACGTACCAATGAGGCGTCTCAGCGGGACAGGTTCGAAACTTCAAGCTGACGACACCCGACGGTGTCGAGCTCGGTGTGTTGTCTTCTTTCAATTGGAAACTTTGCTCATCAGTGTAAACGCAGGCGTGCATCACTCTCTCCCGGA
>MU271238.1:0-128020 GCA_021432655.1 Atractiella rhizophila | reverse complement strand
GAGAAGATTCGCGTGAAGCCTTTGACGTTGTATACTATCTTATTATAACGAAGTACCCTACTACGATGACTTTCTTGAACGATTGCGCTTTGTCTCACAGTACAGCTATCAATTTATTAAACGAGCGCTTGATATCAAGGCGGCTTCATGGTATTACACGGCAAGATTCCACCAACCAATTCTCAACCGCTCAGCTGATGTTCGGGCTGGTATCGTGTGGGTAGCTTGATCGTCTCTTCGGAAGGATAAAATGTGACTCTTCTTTTGCTCAGTGCTTCAGGGGCTCGACGCGGCGTCGCTCTGCCGTTTCTCTCAATTGCGATGTCCCTCTTGGTAAGCATACTCGACGTGACGTACATGTTCCTCTGCGCCTGGATTGGCGGCGACAAGGTAATGGTCTGCGTCTTGACACCTTTCTGAAGGCCCTTTATGGGCTTCGAAAGCCGTCGTACTTTCTGTTTACCTTTCTATGAAGCAGCGAGAGACCACACGGAAAGAACTGACCGAATAATTTGGCGCAGCACAGACAAAGAATCTGATCATGCCGCCCTGGAGGAGGAAGATGAAAGGTCGGTTTGCCCGCACATCCAGGCATTTTTTTCCAATGCACTGCAGGAGAGCATTTCAAGGTTCCAGCTATGCGCTCAGGTTAAGGAGAGCCTATCAGAAATGGTCGACCACGTACAAAACACCTGTTTGCAACCTGTGCATATTCTACGCTCTCCTATATGGTGCTGACGCTCATGCCTGGCTAAATCGTTAGCCCTTATATTAGAGTCAGCTTTAGATTCACACGAGCAATGATGTCCTCTGCAGAAAAACAGCGGAGCATTCTGGGCAGGTCGTGTATTCCTTCATTCGCTCCCGAAACTTTGCGTAGAGCGCAGATCTTTCCTTGAATGAAGGAATGTGAAGGCATCGTCCATCCTTACAACCTGGAGACATGCTCTCTCTACGGTGCCGGTCATATTCATCTTCTAGATCTGCAAACGCGTGATTTATAGCTCAAGATCAACGTAGAGGTCAACCCACCGAAAGATACTTCGCAGGCGGAACAAATCCAATTGGCTTTTATTTGATCCTTGGGAGCGAAGACCAGACGACCAGTCTTGCACTCCGGCAGCGTGAACCGTTTATCCCGATGTTGTTTCGCATTTTTTGTTTTGGCTACATCAATTGAAAAGAGTGATTAATGAACGATCGGCGCTGAGGAAACTCACAGAAACCAAGACCGCAGCCTGTGCAAAGATATAAAACAGCATCATCGTGAATTATTCGTATGTGCCTGCATGAAAACTTTCTTTAGTATTGTTGCAGGGGATCCCAATGAAAATTTACTCATTCAGCTGAGCTTTTGACTTCACGCGGAAGGAACAATGTGTACATTCGTAAGGATATTCCGCTGCCTTTCCAGCACGCTGTTCGCTCAATCCTTTTCTTAGACGCCTGAATACTGTTTCCATGTTAGCCTGTGCAGACCGGAAGATTGTTCCTACCCTCCCGCCGCTGAAACCTGGTCAAGTCGTAGTCTGAATTCACCTTTCAGCAGAACCTTATAATGCAGCCAAAGACCACTTTCCTTTTGCTGTGAATTTGCTCTTCGGTTGATATCTCCGCTCTGTCTGGAATGCTTGAGACATCAGCTCATTGCGACGTTGAATCGTTACTAGACGACAACGCCTCAGAACGATTGTCAGGAAGGATATCGCGAAATGGCCTACATCCCCGGGAAGACTTGCGCGGTGATTCCTTGTCGTCCGCACTCGCATGCTTCCTATAAGGAGTTAGCGACTGGCTGGTATTTACGCTATTGAACGCCTACATTTCCTCAGACAGCTTCTCGACCTCAATTTCCTTTACAGGCTGTTCAACGCCGGTCTCAGAAGTGGTACGGTTTTGAGTCAGCCGTCTGATGCTCGTGCAGTGTGACGTGGAGAGGATTGGGACCCGAAAAGTCATGCTGCGAAACATTCCTTCGACAATAAGTTTTCAGTTAGCACTGGTAAATTTCAGGAGTGCGGAGGGCTCAAAACCGGACTACATTTAAAACTCTAATCCTTCTGCCACTTCGCGTGTTCATTCAACATAAAATCAACATAAGTCCAGTTGTAGATCCTTTAGAAAAGTGGCAGTTGTCAAGCTGTTTGCTAGTGCGAAAGTTATACAGTAGTTTGGAGGGAGAAAAGGTCTGGCTATGCTAAAAGAAAGGGAACCGCTGGAAAAACAATGGAGCAGGCACATACTTGAAGTCAACATGTTCCCTGAGACATCAGCTCATTGCGACGTTGAATCGTTACTAGACGACAACGCCTCAGAACGATTGTCAGGAAGGATATCGCGAAATGGCCTACATCCCCGGGAAGACTTGCGCGGTGATTCCTTGTCGTCCGCATTTGCATGCTTCCTATAAGGAGTTAGCGACTGGCTGGTATTTACGCTATTGAACGCCTACATTTCCTCAGACAGCTTCTCGACCTCAATTTCCTTTACAGGCTGTTCAACGCCGGTCTCAGAAGTGGTACGGTTTTGAGTCAGCCGTCTGATGCTCGTGCAGTGTGACGTGGAGAGGATTGGGACCCGAAAAGTCATGCTGCGAAACATTCCTTCGACAATAAGTTTTCAGTTAGCACTGGTAAATTTCAGGAGTGCGGAGGGCTCAAAACCGGACTACATTTAAAACTCTAATCCTTCTGCCACTTCGCGTGTTCATTCAACATAAAATCAACATAAGTCCAGTTGTAGATCCTTTAGAAAAGTGGCAGTTGTCAAGCTGTTTGCTAGTGCGAAAGTTATACAGTAGTTTGGAGGGAGAAAAGGTCTGGCTATGCTAAAAGAAAGGGAACCGCTGGAAAAACAATGGAGCAGGCACATACTTGAAGTCAACATGTTCCCAGGTCCTGTCATCCAGATACCACCCTAAGTTTTTGTATATTACGAAAAGTGGCGGAAATGACCGTGCGCAGCGTGTTATGTCTACTAATGCGGTTAAGAGGGAAGATGCGTATTATTTGGGAGGATATTCAAGAGGTGGGAAGATGGACGGAAGCATGCGGGGAGCCGAGGGGTGAGAGGGGAACCGAGGAGGTGATCTGAATTTTAAACACCATGGATTAATATCGATTTAATCCCAATTAACATCAAATTAATATTCAGTTTTGGCACGTGTTTTGTCTGTCTGGAGGAGGAAGCTTGAAGTCTTATTTTTTCAAGACGGAAATTCTCCCTCAATCATGGTGGCCCCCTCCATTCTCTCCCGAAGAACGGCGTCTCAGTGGGTACTTCTTTCAGCCTTGTTCAATGCTCTGAACTGGATACAGATGTAGTGCCTCGCTACTCCTCTGTCGGCGTCTATCGTCGACAACATCCTCTCCTAAACCGCCATCGCGTCATCTCTCCCTGTACAGGGACATCATTCCTTCGATGGCGTTACCTCTTGGAGTTTGTCTCCTCACCTTCTACGGTTTACGTGTGTACCAACAGCGGTGGAGTTGGGAGGAGGAGCGTGCTCTTCTCGAGAAGGAAGTGGACGGTCTCAAAAGCGAAGTTGACGTTCTTTTGGACCGCCAAAAACGCAAGGTGTAGCTGGTCAATGGGGATGAATTTTGTGGAAATGCTATCTTCGTATCTGGGAGGAGGAAGAGTCAAACGTTGCATTGTGCAAGACCAACGCATTGGCACGTGTAGGATTTCAGAATGCAAGCGCGGACGAAGCTAAGACAGTCGAAACAAGCCTCATCGATGGTGCATTCAAAAATGCAAATAAGCTCCTGCGCAAGCTCAGAATGCGGTTGAGCCTGTCAGTTACGGAAACGAGTCACCGTTCTGTGAGCCTCCATTAGACACAACGTCCACCTAGATGCATATCATCCAAAAAACGTACCCTCCGTGGTACGACTAGCAATACCATAACCTTCGGCATTGAAACACGCGTTTGAGACTCTTTTATGGGAATTAAATGCCTTCCTGGTATCTATTTACCATCTCTCCATGAGCTGGAAACGACATGACGATATCAAAAAGGGACATACCCCATATTTTACCGCAACATAGACAGAGAATCTGGCAGCCTGGTCTGGGAGCAGGGACATAAAACCACCCCGCACGGCTACATGTATCTGCATTCGTCTGATGCTGCCGAAGAGCACGGTCCGTAGCTTCGCGCTCATAATGATGAGAATCCATGAGGTTATGGTGGAACGCGTACCATACAGCTGTTTGCAACCAGTGCATATTACACGCTCTCCTTGGTGGTCCATGCGCTGGTGCCTATATCCATGAGCTACCTCGTTGGAGTTTTACCTTGCGGCTCACTTGTACAACGTTGCTTTGTTAAGAAAAGCAGTCGAGCATGTTGGGCAAGTCGGATACTTCTTCAGTTGCTCCACGAATTTTGAGGATGTAGCGGACCTTTCCTCTAAGGAAGGAATGTGAAGGGATCGTCCGGTGTTACAAGCTGGCAAGGTGCTCTCGCTTCGATGTCGCTCATACTCATCTTTCGATTCTACAAGCAAGTCAAACGTAGCTCACTATCGACTCACAGGTGACGCACCAAAAGATACTTCGCAAGCGGAACAGATCCAATTCGCCCCCGTTTGGTCTCTCGGAGCAACTATGAAACGACTATTGCGACACTCCAGCGGCGTAAAGCGCTGGATTTGATGTTTTCGAGCATTCGTCTTTGTTGCTGGAAGGTTCGTACGGAGAGTTACAGCTTAATGATGTGAGCAAAATTAACACAGAACGCACAAAAACCGCGACCACAAGCGGAGCAGAGATGCGACACTGCATCATCGTGATTGATTCGGATATGGCTGCATCAGAGGGATCGGTTTTACTGCATGAACCTTGGTCATAAAAATTACCTTTTTAAATTCCCGGAAACTTTCGAACGGAAAGGGCAATGGGGGCATTCATGAGGATATTCCTCGACTTTCCCTGCTCGTCCTTCAACTAATCGCATTATTCGGCGCGTATGACCTGTTCCGGTTAAATAGACGTTGCAGGATGCAAGTTGTTCTTACCCTGCCGCCACTGAAACCGAGCCAATTCCACATCTGAACGAATTGTTCAGCAAAGACGTTTGCAATGCAGTCAAAATGTACTTTCCTTTGAATGCCGATTTCGCGAGCTTTTCACGTCTTTGATGGTTCTGAGCATTGGACAGTAGCTTATTCCGAAGTTCAATTGTTCCTGAAAGTGATGACAAATCAGAGAGATTCTCGAACTAGCACAGGACGGACGTGGTCCTAGGGCACGCCCACCCTTCCTTTTGCCTGCGTTTATTTTCCTACAAGAGTTTAATGTCAGCCAGGCCAGCGTTACAGGTAAAGCTTACACTTCCGAAAAAGGTTTCTCAAACTCGACCTCGGCTTCCTTCACATTCTCTTCCCCCCCAATTCCAGAGCCGCTATCGTTGTGTGCAAACCGTCTGATGATGGTGAAACGCGCTCGAGAGTGGTGCAGGCCGCGAAAAGGCAGGCTACGAAGCATCCCTATATCGGGCTCATTCAGTCAAAGGCAGGGTTAGAGAACACGCAACAACACAAAGCTTCCAGTTTGACGTTTTGGATCATCGCAACGTCCCAAAATTGCCATGGATAGGATGGTCACGGCGTCACAAAGCGAAATAAACAGAAAATGGATATCCGCTTTCATGTTTCTGTCCCCTTCCAATGATTGCTTTGATAGATGAAAGGGAAAGCATATTGGGCCCAAGCTCACCCTCATGAGTCTAGCATATAAGGTCCTTCCACGTCCCAATTAGACGTATTGGGTCCCAGGTTTAAACAGCAGTACACAGTCGCAACAGATCAAGAAGAGGTTGGTCTCAGGAAATTTGACTGAGGTCACACTTGTAAGCGAGAGTGATCCCAAAGAACTGAAGTTGGCTGAAACAAAGACGACACGTACCTATCACCGACATGCCGTTCAATCCAATAGCGGGTTCTGCGTATCCCAATTCCCCAAAATGCGCTTGGCAAGGCGCTCTAAACGGTCCACTGACAAAGGAGAGAACTGAACTGGGAAGCGGACGGAAATTCAAAGCAAACTTTAAACGCAGTAGCAAGGGAGGCAGCAGTGTTTGAGGATTCTGAGGGCTCATGACAAAGTGGATACTATCTGCATGTGGTAGAATCAGCGATTCGTCCATACGCACTCTATTTCTACGTCGCCCTCCTTCTCTTCTCCTCCCTCGGCCCACTCCCAAGGAACTGGACCGCGACATTTGACTATGCATAAGCTCCTCCTATGAGTCGTCTCTACCCTCCACCACCCTCCGCAAATTCTCTTGCAAAGACGCCTTCATGTCACAAACAGGCACCACAAAAACCCACTTCCCGGGCTCAGCGTGAGGGAGAAGACTGTTCAAAGAGCCTAAATTTGAACGCAGAACAAGCGGAGCATCTCAGAGGAGACTGAGGCTGAAAGCGGCTCTCGAAACTTAAGCGCACGCAGCACCTCCCTGCTCTCTATCGAAGATTTCTCCCTGCTCCTCCGCCTCGCTCTCCTCCTAACCTCTTCCCTAACCACCGTTATCAATGGAACTCCGACGATGAAACCACGATCCCTGAGCTCTCACGGAAGTTGGCGGATGCAGCGTTGTGTTCGGTGGTTCTTAACCTGATGGCAGTCCAAGCTGGATCGGTTCGTGGGACTGATGAAGAGACGGATAAGCAAATCTGTACTGTCCCACAAGTACTCCAACTTTTCATTTTCCAGCTCCCCGTCGACTTGCCTTGGCTTTACCGTCAAAGGACTCTACAATCAAATAGTAGAAAACCTTCAAAGATGTCTGATGTTACTTGATGTATAGTAGGCATTCACCAATTTTATTATGGAGGATGCTCATACAACGTTGCACACCATAATACGGAAAATTACTGTCTGAGCGATCATCGGTCGATGCATATGCGCCAGAGATTCAACTGAACTTCACCCATGTTATGTTTTATACAGTTCCACTTTCGCTCGACAAGTGCATCAGCGGCCTTCGTCCCTCAGGCCCCCCAACCCACTCGCAAGGGGCATGGCCCCTTGAACCCTACTGTAACTCATGTAAGGGTTCGAGTCCAGTATGGGACGCATTTTTTTACCCCCCTCAGAATAAAATTTCCTCGCAGCTTCAGAAAGGGGCAAGCATATGGGTTATGATGGTATAATTCATTTCATTCCATTGTGCATGGTGTGGGAGGTGTAAGGGCTCAAAACGATAACATTACTGGTTCCTCACGTGCTCCACCCAACAACCTCGGATGGACGTTTCCGTCCACTTGCTATATGCTACACACACTAAATAGTTTACAGTGACGACATGTTGATGTTAAGTGAGTATCTGCTCTCAGTTCATTTGTTTTGTTCCTTTGCTGTCAGTTGCAAGTGCGACATTGGTTATTCATGTCGCAACCTGGCTGTGTTGGAGTTCACTTGAATGATATAATAGAAGAAACGTTGTTACCAAGAAGAGTCTCAAAATGTTTATGATAATAATAGATATAGGCAGTCTCCTAATGTGTTTTATAGCGCTTTTGGTAGGGGAGAAGCTCACTCTCTACGCAGTTCATGCAACCCATTCGCCATGTATTGAATCCTGCATGCTCTCGACACCTCACCAGTTCTAAACTGATCTATGGAGCAGGGAAGGTTCCCAGATTCCCTTTCCTTGGCGTGCTACACTCCCCGTCACACGTCACCATCGTCCGACGGCTTACACACAACGCTGCAAGTTCTGGAACTGAGAGTGAACAAAATGTAAAGGAGTCGGAAACTGAGAAATCGTATGTCGAAGTTTAAGCTCATGTTCTATCTGGGCTCTAAACCTCTACAGGACGGTAAATCGTAGCATCGAGAATCCGCAGAAGAAGAAAGGCAGAGAACCACGTCTGTCCCGCAGCGATATTTGGGAAGATTTCTGATCCTCCATCACTTCTAGGAACAATTCATCGTCGCAATGAACTACTATCTCGACCTCGCCGCGCAATGCGGAAAATCCAGGTTGCTGAGGAGTCTGAAATGAAGAGGAAATCATTAGATTATTTAATGGCAAGATTTCAAGTTCGAGAGGGTGAGGATAATTTTTGCATTCTGCACAAACCATTGATGTCAAAGCAGGCCGTAAACGTCGAGCAGAGCAATTAATCGAGGAACGTGCTGGAAAAGCGGCGGAATACCCGCACCAGTGCCCTCATTGCTCTGTCCGTGCAAAAAGACGTAGTCATTTGTCAACGTAGGATTCTTATCAAGCTTCTCTGATAAAGAGCTGATCTCTGTGATAAAGACACATACGAATCGTCCATGACGATGCTATTTCACATCTTTGCTCGGGCTGTGGCCAAGGTTTTTGTAAGTTTCTTTTACTGCAGATCATTCGCCTATTATTACTGAGGATCTGTCTAGCAATGGGGTCGACTGTGCGAAAACACCAAACCTGGCACACCGCGCCATTGGAGTGTAGGAGTGGTCGTCTTGTCGTTGCTCCGAGAGACCAAACAAAAGCAAATTGGATATGTTCTGGCTGCGACACATCATTTGGTGTGTGGACCTGAGCTGATATTATGCCATGAATGACCGTTTTATAGACTTGGAAGATGAATATAAGCATCATCGGGTCGAGAGCAGTTCTCCAGCTTGTCAATCTGGACGATGCTTTCACATTCCATCATTCGAGGAAAGGATGGCGCTGTACGCGAAGTTTCGCGAGCGAATGAAGGACTACCACACCTGCCCAAAATGCTCGGCTAATTTTAAAGAGAAAGGAACATTACTTCGGTGAGCCTGCAAGGCATAACTGGAAGGGACCTGATCATGTGACCGTAGGCATTACCGCTGGATCCACCAACGAGAACGTATGATATGCACAGGTTGTGAGACGGTGTACTGTACGCGCTCTACCATCTCTCATAAATCCCCTCATTCTTTGCATAAAAGCCTCTCTCATGTCTTACTGGACGCACATGAGGAAGTCAGACGATTGCAAGGGCACGCCGTGGTTCTATGTACCTGCTCCGGGACCAGAAGATCAGGTTCTCTGCCTATGCTGCGGCAGAATAAGCGGTCCGTCTTTCTCGTTCAATATTGTGAGGTCTTTTTCAGTTCATAATGGGAAACAGAAGGCGTAACGACTTTTAAGTCCCATAAAACAGACTCAGATACTTGTTTGAATGCTCAGGGTTACCTTATTCCTGCACAAGGCAGCGCGTCTGTTCGTTCGTAACGGTATGCCTAGTTTGGCTGTCTAATAGAGTATCGTAGAGTGGTAACTAGCCGGGTCGCTGATACGCCGTCGTCCGGCTACTCATGGTGCTTTGTTCGCGACACCGCAGCAAGCTCATTTGCAACTCTGAAACTGCTGTATGGGAAGAGTTGCCTCGCTCAGCGTAGAAAAGAAAAGACATTTGCATTTCTGCTTTTACCTAGCCACTTGGAACTGAAAGAAGAGACTGGATTTCCATCCCCGTCCCCTCGCTTTCACTACCTTCCCCCTCCCCTCCTCGCACAGCCACCAGCCCATGCCGAGTCTTTCACCGTAACTCGGAAGATGGAGGATGTGATGCTGGTAGCGGCGTCTGAGCCTCTGGGAGGACGCAGCCCTCCCTGCTCGCCACCATCAGACGACCTCTCCCTCTACGTGCTCTTCTCCTCGCTTGGTCCGTCCTCACAACTGTCCACGCGGCTCCCCAGTGCCCAGATCCATATTCCCCAGATCCAGATCCAGGACCTGCCTGGACAATTGCGGCCGCTATGACGGCGGTGAGACAGTCCAATTGCTTCTTCTTGATCCCGATGGATTCAAGGGTTTAGGAGTTTGGTTCAGTTCAGATTGAACTTTTGCATGCTTTCATGGCTCACATGGGGCTTTGGAGCTGAACTATGCTCAAAACCCTTCCATGGCTTGTCGACAGGTCGTAGACTGCATTTCAATAATGGAGTCAGAAGAGTGTCATTCCATAAAAGATTCTGTAACGTTGGACGATACGTGCTAGAAATCGAGCCACTAGAAGCTGAGGCATTGAATTCACTGAAGTCCACCCCACTAGAGACGGCCACATGAAGGTGAAGGTGGTCTACTTTCTTCGGAGAATCAGCACGACTGGGTTCGAATGTCAATGTTAAGTCACGATATCCAGTGGGTTCAACCACACAACTCCAACTAATTGCCGCCGACCCACTGGCTGAACTCAGTCACACCAGCTCAGACCTCGTTGCCGAAGGCGAATATCTCCTTGTTTTCGTTGCTGCCTGGACTTCCCTTGACGTACGTACATGGTTTGGATGTCCTGCGTTTTGCGTTTTGACGCTCTCAAAAAGTTTCCTCGATTTGAGCTGAGGCAGCACGCATGGCATTGCTTGCGAGCAATGAATTGGCAACACAACTTGCTCTTGATATGAGATCGGTTGGTCGTCAAACATTCAAACATTCAACATTATTAATTCATCGGCCGCGTCTGCAGACACGGTTCCTGTTTGTGATGAATCGGCTCCAGAGCTCAGGCTGAGATCAAATAGATCCAGATGGAACAGCGTCGCCGCATTTTACGCGGAGAGTCTCCTCCTCTTTGGACAATGGAAGCTGGGGCAGTGAGTGGGTGAAGGAAAACATCGACACCTCCCATTCATTTCCCGCACAGAATGTATGCACTCCAACTTTTAACTTGGCACAGCTATCTCTCCGTTCGTGGAATCACAGAGACCTTCAAAAGCCTGTTTGTGCCAATATTCCCCCCCTGAACCTGCCAGCAACGGCACTCCATCAACTCTTGTGGATATTAATTATTCGTCATGAAAAACTTGTTCTACCTCCTAGCAGGATTGGAGGTGGCTGCTGCGCTCAATACTATCTCATTGACCAGCAGGCGTAAGAGTTCAGAGAGGATCTGGTCTGAGCAGCAGGGGAAGAGAGCATGGAAGAGAGCTTCCGGAACGGTGCCTGCGACCAATGGTATGTCAAAGATTGAAGACGTTTTCATGCAAGCACAGCTTCTAATGATTGCAAACAGGCCCTCCACTTGACAGAATCTACGCTGGAACGGTGCAGCTTGGTACACCACCTCAAAGCTTTCTTGTCCAGGTTTGAGTTCCTCCTGCATCACCTTCAAGCGGCACTGATGCGATGCCTCGCCTCCAGTTTGACAGTACGTCCCCTCTTCCGCGGTAAAAACGTACTCAAGTGCGGGAAGCTGTATCATCTGATCTGTGGGTTTGTGAGTTCAGTTTGGCCCATGGTTCTCTAAGGAGCTGATGAATTCCTAGATGACCCGACTGCTAACGTGCGTTTGCTTTTGCTCCTACGGCGGAGGACAAACAAGTTTGGCATACTGTGTAGACCACTGCCCATCATAAATTCCAACCGTCAGCTTCTTCCACTTTTGTCGGTTCCCAAATCCCTTGGTTCGTCTGCTCATCCTTCACCTTCATTCAGTCACTCTAATTCTTCTGCATTTAGGAACATAAGCTATGGTGACGGTGTGTCCGTTGGATTTCCACCTTTCCCCTTTCTGATGCATTTCCTGAAACCTGAAAGGGTACACAACGGACGGATTCGTAGCCCAAGATACACTGACCATCGCTGGATTCACCATCCCTAATACCGGCTTCGGCCTTGCCAACCACACGACGATAAACTTTGAGCAGCAGGTGGGGGATGGGATCATTGGGTTTGGGTTCGCGCAAGCACAGAGCAATCAAACTTCGTTCATGGAGAATCTCGTCGCTGGAAACGGAGGGACGCTCGATCACAACTACTTTTCGATCTTCTTCGCACGAGATTATACGATCCAGAACACAATCGCCAACACCGACTCGAGCGGTACCTTCGATGATAGCAATTCAGATGGTGGAGAAATCTGTATCGGTTGCAGTAACTTACAGCATTACCGAGGAAATTTGAAGTGGGTACCGGTGACGAGCGATTCGTACTGGGCTGTGGATACCTCTGGTTTGACCTACAAGGGTCGAACGATTGACGGAACGAAGTGTAGGGCTCTCCTTGCCGCAGGATATGACCTGGCTCTCCCACCGTCCGTCCTCCAAGCCTACGCACAAGGGATTGGGGCCCAGATTCAGACTATCGGAAGTGGGGGACCTGCATACCAGGTTACTACGACCTGTGCAAACATGGCGACGATGCGGCTGGGATTCGATATTTTCGGGCAGGTGTACGGTGGGTTTTTTCCCTGCCTATTGCTTCTTGGGGAACGATGTTTACACGGTTAAGTAGACATAGCTCCTCTCGATCTCTTTTACAAAAACAATAGCGACTCGTGCAGCTTTTTCGTTTACAGCACGGACGTATGTCTCCCGCCTTCGCTGTCCAGTTTATTCACTAATCCTTTGTGGTGCTGGGTGGGTGACAGGCTCAAGACACCGATGGTACTCCCATGGCCGTTCTTGGTGCTGGCTTCCTGAAGAACTGGTACACCGCCTACTCTTTTGACGCCAACAAAGCGCATTCTATTGGTTTCGCTCAAGCTATCCAACCCAACTCTGGCTCTCTGGCTGGTTCTGGCCTTCCTGGCACGGACGGAACGGCCGCCATCAGTGGGGGAAGCTACACCCCCACCGATGATCCTTGTCAAGGCACTTGCCACCACCATGGTAGCTCACACATCGGCTTAATCGTGGGATGCGCGGTTGGTGGGGCTGTGGCACTCATCCTCATCCTCCTTCTCGCGTTCTGCCTACGCCGTCGCTACAAACGTGCTGGACCGCCACCGAGCGAACCGCCAAACAGAGAGTCCATCTCTTCTCCCATGGGCGTACCCATTAGCGACAGGTCATCGACACTTTATCAAACGTCGGATGTTTCGCATTCGTACGAAAAAGGGGATCAGGAGCAATTCTTCCAACCTTTCACGATGGGACAAATGAACGCTTTGCAGGTCACCGATATGACGAATAGGCACCAGCTGAGTGTGACGCCAGCTTTCGGATACCAGCAGTCTCGCGAGGGCTATGGGGGAAATCCGTACCCGTCCAGATATCCCGAGATTTATTCAGCCCCGCCGACAGCGAACCAGCAAGGACCATGATTGTTGTGATTTGTGTTTCCTTTCAGCCCATTCCTCGACTAATGTAACGAACGGCCATGACTGCATGATTTCTCTAACTGGGTGTACTGATATCATGTAACAGTCTCAGAAGTAGGAGTATTCTCACAATGATGATTTTTTTTGCTGACAAATGTCCTCCTCCTCACCATCATGTTTAGCGCTTTCTCCTAGACCTCTGCTGTTTCCATCACCTCTGCGGTCCACTTTTTACTAGCCTTCACCTCAGAAGGAGGCTCAAGTGTGGCTGGATGAACGACAATCCCCATCAAAAACTTACTATGGAATTTTGAGTATAGCTTTGAAACAACGTGAACGTGAATCTCAAGTGAGTGTGGTGACAACAGGGCACATGCCACTGACACACTCGTGTCGATTATTGCAAGTCTCCAGTCATGAAAAACCATGTGCGAAGAGAAAATAAATTACAACAGAGCGAATCTAAGAACACAACCACTTCACCATCTGTCTCGCCAATGCTTCTGCTGGAGGCTTCACCCATTCCTCATTCCCCATCCTCAAACAAAGCTGAGTGAAAGCTGAGAGGGAGGTAGAAGAATCACGACTGCGCATAGCTGCCCGTCCCAAAGAGGCGATCTCCGCTGTCGCCTAGTCCGGGGGAGATCATACCTTCCTTCGTAAGCTGCACCACCCAATCCAACATCAATAAAAGGTATTCTAGGGATGGAGCATGGAGGGAGAGATGGAAGGGTGAGGACGCACTTCTTGGTCGACGGCTGCGGTCCAGATCTCCAGTTCGGGAAAGGCGCGCATGACCTTTTGGAGGCCGGGGAAGGAGGCGACGAGGCAGAGGAGCTTGATGTTCTCTACGGGTATACCCCAATCTTGCTGTTTCGTATCGCATGCCAAGTCAGCGCGTCATGATAAGGTATATAGTCTGCGATAGGAAGATAACGCACAAGCATGTGGACGGCTGCGATTGCTGTGCCACCAGTAGCGACAATGGGATCTAGGATCTACATCTCACGTCATGTCAATACAAGATAACGGGTACAGAAGCGAAAAAGGGAGGAGGGAGGTACAAAGACTTCATCTACGATCACCGTCTTTGGGAGTTTATTATAATATTCTACCGGATCAAGCGTGTTCTCGTTCCTGAACAGACCGAGATGGAGAACAGTAGCATTAGGGAAGAGGGAGAGGATGCCTGTCTCGTTGCGCATCAAGGAGAGGAGGAGAGAGAAAGGGCGATGAGGAGGACGAACCGTCGGTCATGCCGATTCCTGCGCGCAGGATGGGATGCAGTCCGATCCGGCTTGCTACGCGTGCACCTGTGAATTTTGCAACTGGGGATTGACACTGTAAATTTGAAGAAATATCATCAGTTTCAGTGCGTTGGTCCTATTTTTGGATGCTGATGTGGAAGGAGAACAAGAGCGCGAAACATAGGCGGGAGGTAATAGACAGCATAGCATCTCACAACAATGTAGATTCCGCCCTCTCAGGAAACAGAGTGCAGATGCGATGACACGTCTCAAGATAAGGGCTGCAAGCACGATATGGAAAAGTCGCTCGTGTGCTTGCCTATTGAAAGATCGATTATCAGACCAAAAGCGTTGACTGTCGCGAAAGCAAACCATGGACGGATATAGAGACGCAACACTTCACTGTGTATGTGCAGATGATAAATTAATGATCCTTATTCTTCCCTTCACAAATTCATACGCTGCTGTTAGCGAGCAATTGATGGTTTTAAGATTCCAACAGATGCAATAGGCGAACGATGTCAACCATGGGGTGGTAGAAGTATTACACCACATGAGCATGTTTCGCGCCGAACAAGGTATATTTACCGCCATGTTTGGAGCCTATCTGGAGCCCGAGGCTGGCTCTGGTTGGTTTGTTTTGTTTGCATGCGCGAATGATATCTCCTACTTTTGACCTGGATGCAATTGTCTGCTCTATGAGACAACTGTTCGAGGAGCAATACGTGACCTCTTTAATCGATATGCTAGCAAAGCAACAGCCATCTCCACGATGCAATACGCCTCACGATCGAACAGATACGCATAACGAAAACCGTATCACACCCTAAACCGGTAAAAGAAGAAGAAACAAAAGACACACATCAGGCAGCTGTTCGACCTCCATCTCCCTCGCCGCTTCATACCCAATGATCTGCGCGACGTCCTTGACGAGCTGTCTAAACTCAGGCGCGCGCGTGCCCGCCGATCGGATGAGCGTCATCTTTTCCTGGCACACCAAAGCGCACGACGCGCACGAAGCGCAGCGTGAATATCATGTTATGTTACGTGGGGCGTAAGGAGCAGGGGACTGACTTGGAGGATGGGGTGGGTGAGGATGTGCAGCTTGTCGAGGGAGGAGAGGGTTATTGTGCTTGGATCTGCGGTTGAGGGAATGGACGCCATGGTGATATACTGTATTATCCAAAGATGCTGCCACGATAGATCGATAGATTGGGTGATAATGAGATGGAGATGACTAAGTGGTTAATACTCCTTTAGTCTGGCATTGACAAACGTAGTGAGTGGCAAAACGACGAATTTCTCACTCCGCTATCGAGATATTCCCTTTCCTCCTGTCCTTCTCCTTTATTCATTCCACCCTTTCCAATAACCATGGTACGCACTCTCTCCCATGCAGGCAATGGGTGACATTTACGTCGTGCTTCGCTCTCGCTGCTGCCGTGTGTCGTGCATAGTCGGCACCACGGATCATCACCCAGCTCGTCTGGGTCGGACTGACCATCGTCGGGAAGGCGTTTGCTGAGGCTGGGAAGCAGGCCGTTAGGAGTGCGTCTTTCTCCTTTCTTGTGTCTTATTTCATTCTCGTTTCTTATTTCTTTCTCGTTTCTCGTTTCTTATCGTGGGTTGCTGGTGGGTTTCTGTGGGTGGGGTGTGTGAGGGAAGGATGTGACCGTGTTGTGAATTAGAGGAAGAGGGAGAATACGCTGTGGGCATATGGCAGAGAGTGGATGATAACTCAATACCCTCGCTCTTTGCTCATGGAGTATCATTCCTGGAGTAGAATCTCCCTAAGTAGGAGTGGTTCATAATCATATCTACTTCAAGAGGGCAAGGATGTCCATCTCTCAGATCGCACATTAATGTGGAGTGACAGGATCACTTCTTGAATTGATCTATGGAGGGTGGATTGCTTTTGGAGTGGTTGCTTTCCCTACAATACCAGATGATATCAGACCTCAAAGTATAATGCTGACATCGCAAAATGATTCACAGACGCCTCAGCAGGCGGCGCTTCAACTTCCTCGACCTCCTTCTCCTCCGCCTCCCCTCTCACTCGACACCACCTCATGACACTAGACGAAGCCTGCCAAATCCTGAACGTGCGTTCGCAGATCATCTCGCGCGGCCTCGACAAGCAATTCCGGTCGACGGCGCCGGCGAACGCGATCGAGGAGTGGAATGTGGAGCTGGAGCGGATGGCGAAGAACTACGAGATGTATTTCGCGACGAATGCGCCGCCGCTGGAGAAGGCGGCCGCTGCGGTGGCTGGGAAGGGGACGAAGGGCGCGAAGGGCGGACAGGGCAGCTTTTATTTGCAGTCGAAGGTGTGGAGGGCGAGGGAGAGGATCGAGGCGGAGGTGGATGTTAGTGGGCTCTCTGCAGCGAAGGAGGCGTCGTCGACAACAACAACGCCGCCTTCGTGATGGATTTTTGTAGCTTTATTACTGCCGTTTTTATAATACCTCTCCATTTATATTTTCAGTGAAAAGACATTGGTCCACCGTCAGAGAAGAGAAGACCTGATGGGTTGCCAGTATTTGGAAGAGAAGTTCCCCGATCATTCCAGTTTTTCTTCGTGTTTCGACCAACCCTGCCTTCTCAGCTCAGCCTCTCCCTCACACACGACATCCCCCTTTCACTGTCTTATCCCCACATCAACCAGTCCCTACTCTGCCTCCACTCAGCAATACTCTCACATCAGCCTGTGAAGTAGGAGAAGTAGCAAGTGGACATGCCAGACCTCCACCGCGACTCTTCCCGTCTGCTCAAACAGTCAGCCTCCCACTCCTCCCACTCTCAGGGCGATCGTGACAGAGACAGGGACAGGGAGAGGGAAAAGGAGAAGGAGAAGGAGGCGAACCAGGGATCGAAGCGCTCGCTATTCCCCAACCTCCGCACCAACTGGACCTCTCGTCGCTCCCTCAACTCTGCCGCCCAATCCCAGTCCCAGTCCCAATCTCAAACTCAATCGCAATCGCATTCTCATTCTCAATCGCAGTCGCGCGGACAGGGTGGTGCGAATGTTTCTTCTTCTTCCGGGGGAGGGGTGACGGGCAAACATAAGAGAGAAGAGAGCGCGGCTGTCGCCTTCGCTTCTTCCGCGTCCGCACACCTCGCTTCCACCGGAGGCAGACCGCGGGCGGGGGGTAGGGAGAGGGAAGCGGAGCGGGACGTCGATCTGGATTCCCTCGACCTTCCCTCTCCGCCGACGAACCATCCCACGACAGCAGGAGGAGGAGGAGGAGGGACGGATCGAACGGAGCGCGAAGATCGCCTCCTGTCCTCCCTCCTCCAACGTCTCCACTCCCGTCTGCCCCTCAACCACAACTCCAATTCGTACCCCCCGTCTTCCAGGAGATGGCACCACTTTTCGGGAGGTCGCGTCAGTCCGGCGGGTGAGGACCCGATCTTGAAACAGACTAGGGAGAGCTTGGTACATTATGCGGAGAGGAATAGGGAGAGGGAGGCCGCGATGGGTGCCGTCGGCGCGGCGTTGGAGAGAGTCGTGAGAGGGCTCGTGGATTCTTTGGAGGGTGCGGCGGGGGTTGGGAAGGTGTGTAAACCATTTTTTTTTCTTTCTTGGGCTTTTTATGGCGAGTGTGCTTCGAAGGTACCCTTTTTGCGGAGATGGTTCTTCATTCTGAAGGCTTTTTCTTACTCACGATGCATGACATGATGCTTGAGAAGGAGATTTGAAGGAAATTAGAGATGCTGATTCGCGTGCTGGAACAGCGACACTCGCCGAACGCACCCATCCTCCCCGACCTCCCCCTCCTCTACTCCCAACAGATCCTCTTCTCTGTCCTCTCCTCCGTCCTCTTCTCCTCCTGGGCCGCTCACCAACCCTCAAAAAACAGCACCTCCACCTCAAACTCTCATCCCTCCTCCTCCTCTCCCCATCCATTACGACGAGACTGGGTCGATCCCCCGCCGCTCGACACCGATCTGGCGAAACGGATCGTGCACATAGCTTGCATCCTCTTACGCCAATACGCCGAATACGAAAACTGGCGTTCCCTGCTCGGCTCCTCCTCATCCACTGCGAATCAGAAGATCAACATCTCGAACGCCTCCATCGACGAGGTCAGTCTGAACGCGCTCCTGTTGGAGATTCAGAGGGATATGGGACGGGTGATCAATTATGTGTCGGCCGCGAATTGGAAGATTGTGTTCATGACGCTCCGAAACCGGTTCGTTGGATTCGCGGAGGACGGGATGGAGAGAGCGAACAGGGAAATGGCGAGTCCGACGACCAGTACGGGAAGCGGGAAGGGGAGTGGGAGCAAGGATTTGCTCTCTGTTTCGGATTTGGGAGAGTTGAGGTTGCTCGAATGTGCGACGTTGAATAGGTCGAGGCTTTCGGAAATCCTGAGGGAGTTGACGAACCATTTCGTGCACTTTCGGTCGAGGACTCAGGGAGCCTTGATCCTCATCTTGAGGAAATCGATATGGTCGTACGTCGAGAACTTTCCGAGCGATTTTTCGAGCCTTTATTCCCGCGATGGAGGACGGAGGGGGGAGAAGGAGGGAAATTTGAAGAGTGCCGAAATCATTTTCGACATTTGTGCTGGCATTGCGGAGAGTCAGAAGAGGAGAGTGGGCGTTTGGCCTGTCATGAGTATGCTCTTGGTTTGTTGTCCAGATCTCGTAGGCAAGGTGGTGGAGCAAGACGCGATGGGTCCTGTCAGGGGACAGGGAACTGTGAAGAAGGTCAGTGCCTCTCTTCTTCCTTGGAGAGTGGGATGCTGATTTGGTGGATGGGATGGACGCGTTTTTAGACGGCCGCTAGTTTTATGGACGCTCTGCGAAAGTATTTGAAGAGCACAAAGACGGCAGACCTCGCTACGACCTGTTTGGTGGACTTTTGTCGCGCCGCTACTTACACCGATGTGTCTTCGTCCCTCAGGATGCTGGTGGGAGATTTCGTGAGCGAGATCGTCGTACGTCCCCTTCCTTCCCTCCCCATCGTTGGCCCTCCGCTGACAGTGAGAGGGACAGACGAAGCTGTTCCGAAGCACTGCAGACGCAGACATCGTCGTCCCCGTCTCCGTCCTCACTGACGCCTTTGCCTCCATCCTCTCGCTCAGGATGCTGGAGACCGACTTGAAAGACGTGGTGGAAGCATGCTTCACCCCTCGGTGTCCGATAGATTACAAGTTGGCGGCGATCCGTGGATGCAGTTGGATCAAGGCGCAGGAAAACGCAAGTCGATGGAGCCCTACTCTGGAATCCATGTATCCTCTCATCGCCCTCCCACTCAGAATGCTCTTCCTCGTACGTCTTCCTCTGCCATTCCCCTATTATACTGTTTCAGGAGAGGGCTTGGATTTCGGGTTCTGATACCGGATGGGGAACAGGAAACGGCGGTACAGCAAGACGCGATCAATCATAATCGTTCCATCTCCTCTGCCATGCCTGAAGAGATCCGTACCGAGATTTTACTCTCTATCCTCGATCTGATGAACCAGAATCCAAAGCTGATCTTCTGGCGAGGTCGCCCAGCAGAAGCTAAACCAGACTATGTTGACCAGTCGATACTGAACATTGCCACGCTGCGCGAACGACTTTTGGCGGGTGAATTGGATGTGATGGACACGAGTTGGTTCATTATCGCCTTCTTGAGCGTGACGGACGAACTGAACCATCGCGAGCTGAGACGGAAAGCATCGACGACTATGTTGAGGTTGGAAGAAGTGTGGACGGCCGATTTGGATAAAAGGTATTATAATGATCCTCATGGTATTCTCGTTCACACCGCGTACGTCGTCCACCCCCTAGCTGTCAGCCACTGCCGTCATTTGACTCGGATTGGATTTGGTGTAGACCTTTCCGAGCAGTGTGCGCCTGTCGACTCTTGTTGCAGGCTAGAGGGAACATTGAGGATGAGCGATACGGGCTCAAGCTCCTCCAGAACGAATATGACATGGGACACGTCGCTCTCGCGGAAGCGTTCAGCAAACCCCCATCGTCTGGAAACATCGCCGCTGAACATCTCGCTGCACCTTGGGTTATCACTGAGGTTGCAGTCCTGATGGGTCTTTGTACGATCGACGTCGATAATTGGAACCTCGCAAGGAAGATGGGACAGACTTTACTCAGGATCCATAGGATGTTCAAGGAACTGCCTGGCGCAATGGAACATGCTGCTCCGACCGGAAACATGACCAGCTTCTTCGCTCATAGCGACGTTACCTTCCTCGACGATACCAGCAGTGAGTATATCCCCTTTTGATTCGAAAAAATAGCTGAACGGCGGCCGTCTAGCACCGATCAATGCACGCAACTCCCAGCAAAAGAGGTTTCGTAAATTCTTGAGAGGCATTGAGAAACCTAGTCTCTCCCTTCTAACTGCTTGGGACGAAGCGTTCCGTCGATGGAAGTTGCTCTCCGCTGCCATTGGCCAAGACTTGGCGGACTCGGTGGACGACGATAGCGAGCTGCAATTGTACCAAGACGCGACGTATGATGTGCGTAACCTCTCTTTGTTATCCATACCAAGACTGAGAGGATGAACAGGAGAAGATCTTTGAATGGAGTCACCTCACATCCTTCCTCATGGTCCTCTGTGGCCTCTGTAATCATGAATCGGCGTTCAGTATCCGTAGTTTGGCGGAAATGGCGCCGCCGCCGCTGTTGCAGGAACGATTTTATCGAGATACAGATCGTATTGACGACGTCAACAAGTTCCTTCATACGATGGTCGACCTCCTTGTGGCCGATGATACCAGGGTCAGAGAGGCGGTCAAAGACGCGATGGGATCAGAACTTGCCCCTCAACTCTTCCCTCTCCTCTTCACAGGCCTTCGCGGCATCGTCTCACACTTCTTCGATCGCCATACCCGTCTGCCTACCGTCGCTGAACCGTATACAGAATTTGTCGAACAGGCCGTGGGCATGTTTAAGGTGAACATTTTCTCTCTGTCGAACCGGAAATTTCATGTTGAGCGAGGTTATTGAATCACAGTTGATGTTCGAGCGTTTGACGCAACCGGTAGAGGAGGAAGCTGCGAACGATGCTGAGGAACTCTTGATCTCCTTCTCCAGCTATATGCAAAGGATAGGAACCGGACAGCAAGCGCTCCAAATGAAACTTCAGCTCTGTCAATTATGCGAGATTATCTTGAAGAAAACCGATCAAATTCAGGTCGGCCAAAGCCCAGAGTTCAGATGTCGGGTGCTGGAGAACATTGCGTCTTGGGCACAAGACTGGACTGTTGTATGTTTATACTTGCTTTCCAGTTCTAAGGCTTATTTCGAGGAACAGTTTCCAATTTGGCCAATTCAAGATGAAGATTACCAGTTGTTCCGTTTACATCGCGATCTGACGGTTGTCTGTCTGAGCGTTGTATCCATCCTATTGAACGGTCTAGTCATCCAATCAGGCGACGATATACATCCTGATATCGAACCTCGAACGGACCATCGACTTTTCTCGAAGCAGTTCGAATACCTTAAACACGGTCTGCATTTGGTCTCCGCCTGGGAGGTAAATATCGTTCCCGCTCATATGCTCATTTACTCAAAGGTCTATCAGGATATTGGGAAGCAAGCTGCAGCAGCTGAAAAGCTTAAGCCTGTCAGCGCAGAATCGAGCAAGGTATGTTCTTTCTGATGGAGCTATAGCGTTACCAACGGTTGTAGAAACGCGACATTTTGAAGGATCTTGACGAAATCAGAAACACGAGCATCATAGCGCTCGCTCGTCTGATCAATGCGAACCCTGATCCTGCATACAAACGCATACTCGAGCTCAGCCATTCAGACGATCTCTCCACCAGACGAGCGAATCTACGTGTACTGTCCATTGTCCTCGAGCAAGGAACCACCTTCGAAAACATCAAAGAAGTGCCTGTGGACGATTGCTTCAAGCGCTTAGGAGATGTGAACTCTACCTCTCCTCAATTATGACGCAACTAACATTCTATTAGTTGATCTGCGAACCCGACCAAACTTTGGCCATGGCCATGTGTGAGGTCTGCATTACGGAGAATGTTGATGAAATGAGTTCGTCTTCTGCTGCTTTTCATCTTCTCTGCTCAAAGACTTTTAGCCGATGTGCTGCTCAATTTGTTCGAGTCTCGGCAAGGGATTAAGAAACTGCTCAAAGGCGTCATTGAGAAGGAGATAATGGAAACAGGTATGCGTGAGTATGACATGAGAAGCTCGCTCATTGCCAGTAGATCATGAGGCCACATTGTTCCGAGGAAACAGCTTCGCCACCAAACTTTTGACCAGCTTCGCCCGCGCTCGAGGATACGATTATCTTCGATTCACATTGCAAGACCTGATCTTAATGTTGTGCAAGAAACCGTCATCGTTCACCCTGGACTTCGACATTGGGACGTCAGCAGATTCTGCCGCGAATGAAGAGAATCGGATCAACTTGGAGGACGTTACGGGACAATTTATCGGAAAGATCTTCCGCACATGGCGCAAAGTCCCAATGTAAGGTCTATGTCAGCGTCTGGTGGAAGTTGATGAGAATTATGATGCGCAGAGAGATTCGAGAAATATGCCATCATATCCAAATCGTTGTGCAAGAAAAATTCCCAGATTCCGTCTTCACGGCCGTTGGTGGCTTCTTCTTCCTTCGATTCATGAACCCAGCAATCGTTTCCCCTGAAACAATCGATCTCGACCTACCGCCCGATCGTCCGAATGTTCGCCGTGGGCTCTTGATGGTCACCAAAGTTATTCAAGCACTGTCAAATAACATTCGTTTTGGCGCAAAGGAACCGGTCATGAAGGTCATGAATCAATTTATGACAGCCAATATCATCCATATGACAACATTTCTTAAGCAGATCTCTGTATGTCACTTGAACTTGGTGAATGTGTACTAAATGACGCCTTAGATGGATTACGATTTCAGCAAAGAAATCGATTACCATCCCTACATGCTTTCCGGTTTCCATGTACCGGATGCGCTGGACGAGAACGATCGCCTAATCCTTCATTCTTTTCTCTTTCAGCATATGGACAAAATCGGTGCGCAGCTGCTCCTGAAAGGGAACGATCGTCGCCCGCGAAAGTGGCACGATGGTTCGGAACACACTGGCAATCCGCGAACAACTTGGGAGGCTATTACAAGCATTATCAGTTCCCTAGCCCCTCCTGAGAGCAGCGAGGGCGGTTGGGAAGGTGACGCTTTTGGCGCCTATCACGCTTTCATGGCGCGAAATGCAGCAAAGTCATCGTTCGACATCGAGTGGTGTAAGGAGGTTGTTATTCAAGGTGGAATGAGCAAGGCGAGTACTGTGATCTCGCCTCGTCTCAGCTGATGGATCGAGTAGGACTCTCGCCCAACGTATTACATCCTCGTCAACAAAATCAGAGGAGAAACAGCAGATCTCGAAGCTCTCATGTACTATTTACTAACAGTACGGATTCAGTACCCTTGTATGTGATCGGCTGAAAGGGGAATCTAGATCGTTACAAACGCGGTTGAACCGATAGAACTGCTTATTGATTGCACCCGGTTTGAGCCATGGAATGAGCCGCCTCTCCAATGGGTCAAGGAGCTTGTATTTCTTTTATCCGCTACCGCGGTTCAGAACATAACACGCATATCCGTCTACAATCCCAACAATTTCTTGAAAGCTTACCTGACCCGCGTGGTGAAAATTCTCTGGGGTACGTGTTGTCATCCCAGCGTCACCTTCGTGACTTTTGATTTAGGACGTGATTTTGAAACGCGCCTACTGGTTCTGCTGTCGTCGTTGCCAGAACTCAAGCAGTACCACCCCAACGCTTCATCCTTTCTTCCGAAGGCGACGAGTACGATTTTTCTCTACACTCGTAATGCTCTGCTTGATATACATGTTAGCAAATGTTGCGACGGAAGAACGCAGGAGTTTCACCGCCATCACTCGTCTTCATCAGCACAAGTTCCAAGTTCCAGTCGTATTCAAAATTGGCACAGAAACAATCATGATAAGCTCTGTGTGTTTTTTTCAATCCATGGGCCATTTCTTATTCTCCTGCAGGCGAAGAAGCAGGATTTCCCCGGTACTGACAGGAAGGCCATTATCAACGACATCATCGATATTGCTGCTGTCGAGGATGCCCGTACTGTGACTTATCCTGAAGGAGATCTTGGGTTCTGGATAAAATTGGAAAATCAACCTGAACTCTATAAATTTGTCGTTCGGCGAGATAGAGACGTTGTTGTAGAGGTGCGCCGAAGCTTCTTCTTCTTACTCCCTAATCCATGAAGCCAGGCTCTCAATATGGCGCGTTTACGGGTTCATCATCAGAATCATCCAGCGCAGATATATCGGAACCTGCATCCACAGGATGTCCCTGGAGCATTACTTAATGCTGCGCTGCTCAATCTGTGTAGTGACGATGCGGAGCTGAGAGTCAACGCTTACAACCTACTTTCCTCCTTCGCGCAAACGTATCCTTGCGAGGATACACCTCACCTTATGGGCTGTCCAGGTATGTCAACATATACACTGCGACTTTTCTGATATATCAAGGGCAGACTTGTACATACCGCCATCTCCGATTCCCCTCATCACCGGAGTTAGCGAGAAGCTGGCTGCAGGATTGCCACACTTCACGTTCAGCTACCTGCTGGAATTTTTTGAGATTGCACACACTGTACCTGTCTCACAGCTTCTCGCTTACCTTCACTGCCTTCGCCCGTGGCTTTTAAATCTTTCCAACCTCTGCCACGTACCGAGGGAAGAGCACGAGGACAATCAGAACAAGCTGCATAAGATCGTTCGGCAATGCGTGAAGTTATCCACGAACGATGCGTCTGTGTGTACTTTCAATTGCTTTTTGTCCCTCGCTCAACGTTTTCACCAGTTCTTCTCAATGATGCAAAGCAAAATTTGGCCCACAATCGCAAAGAACGATTATTTGGTGCCAATTGTCATTGAAGAAGTAATGCAGGCTGCCACTGCGAATGATCTTGGCTCGAGCAAATCCGACTCTATTATCGCTACCATGAGCGCGTTTTCGGCATCTCTGACAGTGAGAACAAAAGTGCTATATCGGCTGCGTGCGGTATGAGTCCCAACGTTTTATGAACCTTTCTGACCGTCACTCAGACTCTGAGTCAAACGTCACATACTCCGATAGTCTCTCTCTCAGAACATCGCGATTGGCCAGAAATCGGAGTCCTTGTTCGGATGGCGCTGGCTATGTCTTTCGGGACACACATGCAAGCTATGCTTACGCTTCCTGAAGACTTCCACATCATCACAATGCTGGTCGGGACTGGTTCTCAAGCCGTTCGACGGTCAGTTCACGGATTGCTCCTAAATGTTTGTCAAGCGTTGGCAGCTTCACCGAATCCAGAAATCGATGGCGAAGCGTTTCAAGCTGTTTTCAATAACATGGTAATGCCAGCATTCAAACATCACTTCGGCATTGGCTCAGAAGTGGCTGTGGAGGACGAAGCTCGCAGTGCTGCTCATAATTTGGAATCTATCGTACCGACACTGATCCAGATCATGGACTATTGTGCAATCTCAACCGGTATGATCTCTCGCTTTTCAAACTTAGAGGTTTTGCTGACGATTTTGAAGATCTTGCTAACAGCTGGCGCGCACGTTGGATGGGACTCGTAACCAGCACATGCTTTCAAACTAATCGAGCTCTTCAGACCCGAGCATTTGTCGTTCTCGGCCACCTTGCTCAGGAACAGGTAGACGACGACCTCATCTTTCAAATCTTTACGACCCTAAAGACGGCCCTGCCCGCTGCGATTTATGGAGAAGGAGCACTCTCAGCCAGTATCCTAAACTGTCTGAGCCGAGTGATAGGAGGTCTCGAGCCCGATTCCATCCAGTGGTTCAAGACGTTCTGGTTGGGCCTGTCAATTCTTGAATCTGGTTGTGAAGTAGTTTTTACGCCAACCGTTCAGCTTGTATTCACCACATTGAAGAAACTGGACGAATTCGGTCACTTCGAGGTGCGAGCAGCAGACGACGTCCTCCTCGACATTCGTGAACGCTTCTGCCCAACAATGGATGTTTCGCCAGACCAGATCTCCCACTCGAGAGAGCTGGACGCACTTGTTGGTATCAATTTCAACATCGATCTCGCCTTTTCCGTTGCAGTACTGTTGGTCAAAGGACTTCGAAGCCAGATCGAATGGACGCTCAAGCTTCTCTGGCATTTCTTGTCTGTACTGTCGAAATCACTTCAGCATGAAGTTGACGGTTTCTCGACATTCGTGCACCCTCACCTGTTGGGCTTTTTCATTGCTCTATTCCCCTCAGCAACCAGGATGGGTCACTTGCGGAGATTGTTCAAGCTTGTGAACCTGGACTACTGCAGTTGGGCGAGAGACAATCCTCACTCTGGTGAACCCGGCTACGAGTACTGGCCATTTTTGAGTAAGATCGACAGTGGAGACGTTATGGCCATGGGCCTGTCTGCTGGACTCGCGACGTGTTTGCTGGATATGGCAACTACGGACAAGGAGCTTATCATGCTCTTTGGTCTTTTGGAAGAAATCAGTGGTCGCTACCCTCATGTCACAGGCTCATAGTACGTTCATGCTTCACATGCTATCGCTGGTGGTCTGATGATCCCATAGTCATCAAGAGCTCGGACATCATATCAAAAAGCATCAGCAAACATCTGAGAATATCACTCTACTGCCCATCATTCAGCGACTGGGCATCTCGATATCCGAGCACACTCCTTCATCCCCATCTCCTCGTCCTGCCACGCCATCAGCATATGCAGAAGCGGAGAGGACGAACTTCAATCTCACACTCGATCGTCTGGGATTCGATGGCATTCGTACCGCCACGGAGTGGATCGAAGTCTCAAAGGGAGGTAGCCCCACGTCTGACAAAGCCGCGAAGAAGCCAAACGGGGCAAACGGAACGACAACTGAAGATGACCGGGAGGTGGACGAAAGGGGACGGATCGTCGATAACGAGCGAGAAGGAATGGCGGATCGTATCATGTCGCACGTTTCAGAGCTGGTATCTGAACTTCTTGCAGCGGAGTAGAGAAGATTGACGTTATTGTGTTTGTTGTTTCGGACTCGCTTCATGGTTCCAAGTCAGAGAGAGGATTCAAAATGCATATAGCCTGTTTAGTTCACACTTTTAGTTCGTTTAATGCATCGTATGCTGAAGTGCATCAATAGTCGTTTGGAAGTGCTGTTCTTTTGTTGTTTTGGGAGTCTGGGATTGCTCATTTTTTGGTGACTTAATTTTCAGTAGTGCTTTGTAGAAGTAGAATCGACTACAATCACAATTGTAATGCCTCGTTATGCCCTATTCAATCGTTTCTCTTCGACCATCTAAACCAGGAATATCCACTCAATTCTTCAAAATCTCCACCCTTTACCGCACCAAGAGGAAAGAGAAAAGGTGACTGAATCAATTGACCTTTCTCAATCCTTTGATTTCCTCCATCATCCCCTCTAATAAATCGTCATCCTTCTCTCTCATGGTGGGGATCAAAGCTTTTGCTTCTTCGGCTCCCGCTGGACAAAGATTGGCGATTTGTGCAATCTCGAATTGGGTGAGTGTGGAGTCTCTTCTGAGGATGCTATTCATCAGATTCCGGGGCAAAGTCAGCGTTGGAACATAACAGGTGTTGACATAGAGGGAATTGGAAACGGAGATGGAGACTCACTCTCGAACCTCACGGATGGACTGGAGAGATGAGAAGCGGGCGAAAGCTGTGCAGTATTCGTACGTTTGTTGCCTTATCTGTTTGAACAATCATTAACTTCAAACACATCATGCAGGGGAGAAAAGCGGGAAACACGGAGAGTAGCACATCTCAAACAACGAAACCAAACCGGTTCACAGGCTCTAGGCCCTTATCACAACGGCTAAGCTTCATCATGAGAGCTCAGACATTCTTCTTCTCTTCTGCAGGAAATTTGAGCAGAGACAAAATAATGTACGTAATGCAGTGGCATTCATGTCATACTTTACTGAAAAGCAGACGAGTTGCTTCCTTACGCAATAGTCATAAAGGTTCCACAGGAAAACAAGTTCTCATGGCTCCCGAAAGATCCAATAAATGGACTTACCCGCGTATCACCACCTTTCCTCTCCTGTTGTTCCTGCTGCTCCAACAAAATTTTCACTTCACTAATACTAAGTGTTCCTGCCACCGGATCACTGAACTCCGGTCCTAAATCTGAAGCATCTTCACTCTAATCGACGTCCCATAACGCGCATCGTTTTAAGTCAGTTTGCAACAATTCGTTTGAGCAATCAGAATACCTCGTGCGGGGTTCGTTTCAGCTTTTCGGACGGCGGAGCGGTGAGCACGACTGGCGGTAGACCTCGTTGCTCCTCGCGAACGCCTGGCAGTTGCAGCCCCTCGTCGTCCATCTTGCGAATTATCACGATCAGTCGGCAACTTCCAACACAGCGCATTGCCGATGACTTAAAATCTCTATTGCCGCAACAAGGATTCAAATTCGGGAAGGAACCTTTGGAAGGTCAAGCAATGTCAAAACTCCTTGTGCGAGTAACGGTATACGGCCATGAAAGGCCTAAGCTATACCCTCGAATTGTGGCCAATATGGAGTTCCCCCTGTCAAAGGAGACGATGGCGCAGCCTGGCACTTCAATAGGAACTGCAAACCTTGACAGGAGGCTGATCGAACTCACGATGAGTTTTCTGAACGACTTCAAGAGTTCGAGTGACGCGAAATGCCAATTCTGTGGTATGTGGTAGATTCATCAGAA
The DNA here is from genome assembly GCA_021432655.1 of Atractiella rhizophila. NCBI lineage: Eukaryota > Fungi > Basidiomycota > Atractiellomycetes > Atractiellales > Hoehnelomycetaceae > Atractiella > Atractiella rhizophila. The sequence continues at coordinate 99,061 of MU271238.1, read as the reverse complement.
GATGTCGGATATACAAATGTTGACGAGAAAATTTTTTAATCGGCAGAAGCTAGCCAATGAAAATAAATGCGTTACTTTACGTATTGGAGCGATCATGCTAGAATGCTAGGGAAATGTGAATCAACGTCTGCTTTCACACCGAAGAGCTCCTGTGATCAATCTTCACATTCGGCCCTATAAAAAGCAATCAGAAGTGAAGCAGGAGCCGCAATAGTACTGTTTCATCCGATCTAGTCTCCAATTCTCATACCATCGCACCTCCTCTTACTTAACATGATTTATTTTACCCCTCTCGCTATCGTTTTCCTTTTTAGCGCTTGCTCATCCATTGCATAGGCGTAAAACCGGCACGCGAAAATGTTCAACAAACGCTCCCATTCACACATCTTCAACCACCAAAGGCGCGAATATTAGTCCACCCAATCTGCAACACCATCAGTGGTCCCTGCCGCGACTCCCTCTTCTCGATGCAAAAAGCCTTTCGAGAGTCACTCGGGAAACCTGGCGGCCCAAAGGAGGGATTTGGCCTAGAAGATTGGGAGAAGATTTGTCCGCCACCCAAGATCGGAGAGCTCAAGGACGATGAGGAGGGAGAAGGAACGGGCGGAGGGGGAGAAGGTGAGGAGAAGGAACTGTATCCGCGAAATGGCACATGTGCTTTCTGTAAGCTCGAACGAGAGGGAATACCCAAGACGTGCTCACGGTGCAAGTTGACCAGGTCCGTTGTGTCCTGATTTTTTCTGGCTGATTTCATTGAATCATTTACTAGATATTGTTCCCCTGTTGTGAGTTTGCTGATTGAAAGATTTAGCCCATTTTGAAACGCTCCCTGTAGTGCCAGAAGGCAGATTGGAAGCGACATAAAGAAATTTGTGATGCCATTAAGCTCCTAAAACGAATAGATGAAGTGAGCATTTCTTTTCGATATGTAAAGAGTTTGGCTTATCTCTTTATTAGCAAGGGGAAGTGATATTAAAGAGGTCAGAAGTCATGCAGGAAGCTTCATCCACTATCAGACCAATGGTAATTGATGATAAGGATGTAGATCGCCAGGGGGTTGTTCACGGTAAAGACGAAGATATATAGATTAGGCCGAATTAATATGTTTTTGATATGGAAATTGGAACTGTTGAACGCTTTTGACAACGACCACCAAGAGTCAATGCGGTACTTTAGAATAAATAGGTATTGCAAGCTTTTATCAATCTGTTTATCATTGAGCTAGTTCTTATCGGATCACTTTGAACGACTTCTATTCTGTCTATTCGATGGAAGGATAGAACCTAGTTCCAATTCTCAGCATTATAATCTTGGTTAGAAGAAGAGGGCTCACCAGAAGGACAAAGCAATCAGTATGTAACATACCATCAATATCAAACCTTCCAACCAATTGGTTCTTCCATCCGCTATGGCAAAGTTCACGACAAGAATACTGATGAGCAGTACGCAAGATTCGTAAACATCGAAATGGAACGAGAGGGGTTGGCCAATAATCCATCCAAGCACAACCAACAAGGGTAGGACGAGGAGGGCGATTTGAATACTGGAGCCAATGGCAACAGAAAGTGAGAGGTCGAGCTTATTTTTGACAGAAACCGTGACTGCAGTCAAGCTATCCAAGCAGAGGATGAGCAAACGTCATGGAAATAAGAATGAACTTACTGTTCCGCAGTGTTACCAACCAAAGGCAGCAAGATGATGGCCGTAAATTCCTTCGAAACATTTCCACTCTCGGTCAACCCGTCAATGGAATCAACGAGCCACTCTGCCGTGAAACCAGCCAAAACGGTCACAATGAGGATGAGGACGAGAGCGCTTTGGAAGCTCAACAGCGGTTGTTCCCACTCGTCTTCTTCAGACGCATCCGTCTTCTGCTTTTCCAGCATGGCCGCATCATGCTCCTCCTCGCGTTCCAGTTCCATCCCATCTTCCTTATCCTTGTTTTCCTGTGCACGAGACGTCCCTAAATCTCCTTCCGCTGATTCAGCTTCCCCTTTATCACCTTCGGTGCCAGACGCCTCAGGCGCGGTCCCTTGAGAAGAAGAGCGGGAACGAACGGTGGAGACGGAAGGAGTGTGGAAGTGGAATACACGATTGTGAGCTGGGGGTTGGGGACCAGAAGGCGGTTGTTCTTTTACAATCTCTGTCGTTTCTTCTGGACTGAAGAGGTAATCATGCGTCCAGAACTGGAAGACCAGGTAGGAAACGTAGACGAAGAGCAGGATGACAGCCGTCCCTCGAGAGATTTTTAGAATATCCCGCTCCAATGAATCGTCTTCCGCTTCGGCCGCACTTCCAGTCAAGCCTGAGCTGAGAGCGCTAAGAATGCTGCAGGGAGGAGGAAACTGAGGGCCAAATCAGTTTGTCAATTAGCCAAATAAACTCTCGGACGAACCTAAAAACGCTCAGTCCAAGGAGAGAAATGTTCAGCTGCTGTACTCGAACGCCATAATTTTGTTCATAGAATCGGATACCTAGCTCATTTACTCAGTCATAAAATTGCAGCCGTAAGGAAATGGTTATACCGCCAGCGAAGAAACACATTCCCAGTACCAGGAGGGAGTTGCTGAGGATGGACCCGATCATAGCCGATTGTACGACGCGCAATTCGCCCTTCACGAGAGCAAGAATAGCGACCAAGAACTCGACTGAATTTCCCAGCGTGGCATTTACGAGACCTGCGGCCAAAAGCATTCAGGCACGTGCTCAACTGGGAGGAGAAGCGAAAGTACCTCCAATGGCATGACCCATCCTCATGGCTATCTCCTCCGTGGCGAAGGAGAGTAGTGTAGCCAAGGGTATAATTGCTTTGTTCAAAATGTTAGCGAGAAAAGTGTGTTGAATGGGAAGACGAACCAACGAAACTTGTGCAGAAGACGACAGTGGCATCTTGATGTGAGAAGTGTAATGCCCAAGATACAGGGATAAACACAAGGAGGAGGTTCAGCCAACTATATTTTGCCCTTTTATGACAACCACTCGTCAATCATATCTCGTTAACAATCGCAAGAATAGGAGCTCACATGTTGATAGCACTAATCTTCCATCCAGGAGCAGGTTTCAATTTCTGATTCCCGCTGATGAACTTCTGCCAAGCCTCCTTTTTAGGTCTAGCCCTAAGTGAGGTTTCAGTGCCAGTCCGCCTCAAGTTGTCCTTCGACACCTGCTTCGTGTGCAGCTGCCCAGCTGGGAAAGCAGGAGACTTGATAACCGCGACGTGATCGGCCAGTGGGGGATCCGGAGCGCCCCTTCCTACGCTATTAGCGCGGGAAGGGGGCTCCACTACTCGAGCCTTTTGTTTGTGTTTCCTCGACGTCAAGTCATTGTTGGATATATCGGGAGCTGCAATTAGGCTGGCGTCAGTTTCGTGCCTTGTGGCCACAAGATGAACAAGCTCAGCAGGGAGGAGGGAGGGTACCTTTGTTCATTTACGTTGAGATGTAGCGAGAGTCGCAAAGTGGGAAGGAAAAGAGGACTTGGCGACCCCTTATATCTCAGAACTGCCCTAACCCTATGACGCCAACAATTTCTTGGCGTCAAGTAAATGCGTTGCCGAGCATCGGATGCTACCATCAGTCTAGAGGAAAAAGAAGGCATTTGACGTGACTTTGTTATCACTCTCACCAAGATGGTAAAATGAACAAGATAAGGCTTGAAGCTTAGAGTTGATCCGTCTGTCGAAGAAAATCTTGAAAGTGGACAGTCACCGCCTTTGTTCCTTTGGCGGAGTGTACAGCAACGACGTCAACACCTGGACGTAGGCAAATCCAAGGCAAATATTCCACTTAGAGAAATAACGAACCCTTCCTCCCTGTCCTGGCAAAAAGTCTTTATTGATCAAATCATGATGACAACCTATATATCTCAAGCCTTTAGACTTCAAGTTTGACTGCCGCAGAAAGTCGAAAAGCAAGCAGACGGTAATGATTCTTTGTAAGGATAGCGTCAGTGGATTTATTTTACCTCAATTAACCTACAGGCATCTTGCGCATAAACACTCGCGAAACTCCTCCGAAGAATAGCGAATAACGTAACTGATGGTCATGTGACATTTCCTCTGAAGTTTTTGCGTATTATGCAGGAAAATTTGTCCGTATAATATATAATACAAGATCAGTCACTCCCAGCTAACTCATTGAATTTGGCAGCTGTACTACCACTACTACTCCTTGAGCCGAAGAGTCACAACACAACCGAAGAATGAACAACGGGCATGAGTGCATACTTTACGTTTAATCATCACCTTTTCATAATTATCGAAAGTCTCCATCAAATGGGTGATAAGCTCTGCACAAATATTACAAGGGTAATAAAGAAAACTGAGAAAACTAAGAAAACATCTTCATTGTGATATTATGATACTGGTAATCGCAAATTCTGACTTCTCACCGCGGATACCTTTTACAATTCTGCCCTTCCCTCCTCAACCATCCAGATGTGCAACTGTGCAATGCCTCCTTGATCCCCCAACATATGAACATTGCAGTTGAAATTGGTTTCCGCCCGTCGGTTCCGGCTATATTGTGGCAAACGACAATCGAGTTCAAAATGGATCTCTCGTCCTTTGGGCTGCCAACTGGCTTTGGCACGACCTCTCAAGCAGTGCAGCACTCCATCCAGAAAAGCGCAAAGGAGAAGCTTGCGTCAACCAAACGCGCTCAACCTCAGCCAGCCAAACCATCCAAGTCGCCTCCGAAACCTGCACCTGCTCCTCCTCAAGCGACAGAGGAAGATGAAGGGGACATAGGGCCTCCTCTGCCACCTTCTGTCCAGGAGGACGACCTACAGGACCCACGGGAACCAGTCCCTCTCGATGACGAACCCGAGGAAGAAGAAGAGGGAGAAGTCTTTCCGATTTCTCATGAAGTAGTCCTCAAGGACCACTCCAAGCCCGTCTCCGCCCTTTCCATCGACCCTTCCGGCGCAAGGATTGTGAGTGGAGGATATGACTATGAGCTGAAGTTGTGGGATTTTGGAGGGATGGATTCCGGGAGTTTCAGGCCGTTCAGGAGTTGGGAAGGGTTTGGGAACTACTTCGTAAGTCTTTCTAAAGTAGGTTCGTTAGGTGAAAAGTGGAGCCAGACGATATGTGGATGACATGAAGAGAACTCTGCCACCCGAGCCATGAGAGGGAGTTCATAAGTCTCATTCTGCTCACACGGAATAAGGCCAACATCTGTTATGTGGTCGTCAGTTATGCGTCGCTGGAGCAATCATGACGTCCTGGGCAATTCCTGCTGCCTGGAAGTCATTGTCCTGAAATATCAAACCTCGAATTGCGGTTCTTGGCTTCAGTTCAATAGCGATGCTACTTATCAGTTTCGCATGGTACAATGTATCCCGTCTCGCCCATCTATATTAGACACTCTGCCTGTGGACAAGTACTTACGCAATTCTGCAGATCCACGACGTCTCATGGAACAGCACAGGCTCTCACTTCCTCGCGTGCTCCGGCACCTGGTGTCCCAAACTCTTCAATCGAGATGGCGACGAGGTTGCGGAATATTTGAAAGGGGATATGTACCTCCGTGATTTACGCAATACGAGGTAAGTTGTTTTCACCTTTCCTTCCTTGCTTGCATTGTGCTTTATTGAGGATAGCTGGTGATAGTGGACATGTTGCTTCTGTCACCGGAATACAATGGCATCCTATTGATACAGCGTGGTTTATGAGCTCGAGCGAGGATTCGACTGTTCGGTGCGTCTCTAGATTTGTGATACAACTCAGGTTGCTGATTCGTTGTGTGGCTAGAATATGGGATATCGAGTCAAAGCGAAAATCAAAACAGGTTATTGTCGTCAAGTCGAAAGAAAGAGGCACACGTACCCGAATTACGCGATCGTCGTGGTCCTCTGATGGGAAGATTATCGCTGCTGCAGGATTGGATGGGACCCTACATCTTTGGAATGCCAGTTCGAACTTCGCACGGCCAAATCACGTACGTTTGACCCTGACAAAACGGAACCCTTTTCTAATTACGAGGTATTCTAGACGATCGAGAAAGCGCATGAGAAGAATACTCACACCTCTTCCATCCTGTTTTCGGTTGATGGACGTTCTCTCTTTACACGTGGAGGAGATAATACAATTAAACGTGTGTTTCCTCTGCACCTTTGTTCAAGCACTAACTAGCTGGCGTTGGATCAGATTGGGATACTCGTTCGTTCAAGAAACCTGTGGTTGTGAAGGAGGGTATCAAGAACGAGCATCAGGAAACGAACCTCTGCTTCTCGCCGGATGAGAAGTGGTTGTTGACTGGAACTGGCACTGGGGGCGGAGATGAAGGTCAAGATGGGAGCGCGAGCGTGGAGATCTTCAATAAAAGCTCACTCGAGCATGAACGCAGTATTGGTAGGCCATTCTCTTTCAAGTCTATCCTACTTTTACCGTACATCTAACTTGGGCTTCTGTGAACAGCGGTTGGTAAAGGCTCTGCGATCCGTACTATCTGGCATCCGCGCATCAACCAGCTCCTCGTCTCCCTCTCCTCCACCCCCCAATTCACGTCCTCTATTCTCCGTCCATCTCCCTCCGTGGCGCCACACTCTCCCTCTCCCGCCCTGCCACGTCAAAAGGCAGTCGAGGACGTTTACGCACACCTCACAGCTCCTATCTTCACNNNNTGACCGAAACCGACGCAGAAGAGGGTACGAAAGCAGGTTAACGAACGTAGCAGAAGAAATAGTGGAAGGAAGGCACGCATGAACTCCTCACGGAGGGAGCCCAGAAGTAGTGCGTAGCTTAGGGAGTGGTTTGGTGCGTGTTATACAACCCAGCGTGAGCGAGGGTGGGAAGGTGGGAAAGGACCGGGTTGTTGTCCACCAAGACCGGAGGACCTGAACTGTCCCAGGTATGCGAGAAAGAGGGAGAAGGCGAACGACGAGGGTGATTGTCATTGTGCAGGAAGGGGCGAGAGAGACTCAGGAGGTAGCCCACAGCCAGGTAGAAGAGCCTTCACTCCTCACTTCTATCCTCGACACTCCACACGCATTTGCAGGTGGGATGAGACTCCTTATGAGGAGGAAGCACCGAAGAAAAAATAGATTTGAGAGTCCTGAAGATATTCCAGTGTTGTCTTTCCAGTTTGTGTTTAATATTTTATCACTCATAATGAAGGACCTTGTGCTCCATAACCCTAACTTTCCACCTGGGTAACCCCTCTTCACCAGCTTTCGGAGGGTGGGGGCAGTCACGGTGACGGTCTTAATGTTGTCGTGTTGTCGGCGCTGTGACTTGCCTGATGGCGGACTTTCTTCCACGTTCTGACACCTATCACACATGTCTGTTGCTCACTACAAGGTTTTAAGCTCTATGACTTGCACCAAATCCTGTCATTTAATCATCTCCGGCCTCCGCTGGAGCTTCAGGTTTAATCTACCATCCCAACGCCACCAGAAGCAATTAGTCCCACAGTTGCCAGTTGCAAAGCGCTGGACTGTCAATCGAAAGATTGTCAAGAATGTCATCGGATGTGAGTACCGGCGAGAATAAGGAGACTCAGACGGTGCGCACTATCGCCGCTGCTCTCTTTCAGGTGCTGTTGAATAATGGTGATTCAGTTCGACTTCACCTGGACGCTCACTGGAGTGAAACAGCTCTTCAAAGATCGTCCAACGGAGACAGCCTCACCTTGGTTTGGTAATGGCCAATGGAAAGTATGTGGTGAAGTCATTTTGACCGGAATCCCCCTTTGATTCCTCACCTACAGGTCGACTTTCAGATCAAGAAGAATGGAGCTGTCGAGGTCTATTTGAACAGTGCAAAGACAGGACTTCCAAAAAATGCAACCTTCAGTATCAAGGCAATCTCCCTTCGTGCCCACGGAGCATCAAATAGTAACTTCATGTCTAGGTACACACGAGCACTAAGGCTGAAACTTGGGACACTTACTCAATGGACCAAAATTTCAGACCCGGATGCCTTTCATGGGGAAAAGAGACTGTGCCAGATCGTACATGGTTCGATCACGAAGATACTGCAAACAGTGTATGTGGCAACCTCAATATTACAACTTTAGGATCTAATTCAAACACCAGGATCTGCTTATTCTGGAAATCCATGTTACCCATGACACGAGACCGGCAACTTCAAGCCCTCAGCATGTCGAACTATCTGCCCATGTGAAGGGGTTGATGCTTTCGTTTGATGATGCCGACTTCGCAGACGTCGTATTTCGCTTTCCTGCAAAAGAGAATGAAACGGTGTTGGAGATTTATTCTCAGAAGAAGATTTTAAGTCACTTCTGTGATTATTTTGAAGAAAGTGAGTTCAAATTTGGCTTGTGTTTGAGCAACTTATCACGGGCACCTAGTGTTTGAATCAGATATGGCGGAGTCTTCAACTTCAAAGGTGATCACGGATGCTGGACCTGAAGCGAAATCCGCTATAAAGGATATGGAAACGAAGCCTTCCGAAGATGCAGATTCGGAAGAGACAGATTCGGATGAGGAGCGAGACCGACTATACAGAAAGCTTTATGTAAGTACTCTCAAGCAGCACTGACGGCTTCTTGATGGCTAACCTATTTACGGAGAAACCACGCCAGACGGAACGCCCAGTCTCGGTCGTAAACGTGCGAGGTGCTTCGTATACCACGTATAAAGCCATGCTGCGTTATATACTTTCGGGAACAATTCATTTTGGCCCTCTCTCCTCAAATTTGAAGGCGGAGCGACTCCACCCTCCGCACGGAGGGGACGGTTCGGACGCTCCTTGGGTCTATCGACTGGAAAAGACGGATGTCGCTTCACCGAAATCCATTTACAAACTTGCTGACCGTAGATCCTCCTTCGCATCGTATGAGATTGACCTTTGACGTGGTGTACGAATGAGCAGGTTATCGTCTGGAGAAACTAAAGTCAGAAGCACTGGAAAGGATCAAAACCGAGCTTGGCAATTACAGTGCCGTCTATGAACTAAACTCCAAGTTTTCAAAGACGTATCCGGATGTGTATCGCGAAGTAGCGAAGTACTTAACAACAAATTGGGTACGCCGACCGTTTCTCGCCTGCCCACAAGTTGATGTGTTGCCTTCGTCAAAGTCGAAGGTAAAAAACACCGAAGTTTGGAAGTCTTTTGCGGATCAGCCAGTGAACATAGACCACACCCTCCTTGGAGTGATAATTGAGGAAGCACGTAACATCTAACATCTGATGCTTCAATGAATGCTGCATTCATTCTTCCAGCAACACAGGCACGAAACGGATTAGTACCCGAACACGCCATTGTCAAAACTGGCTGGCATGGATCAACGGTACACTCATCCTCTGACTCTTACAGAGAGGTTTCTTAGTCACTGCTTGTAGAAGCTTCAAAGTACAAGGATTAAATACTGAGTCGCAGCCAGACTAGGGCTCATCCGGAGTGGTCATATCTAGACCCTCAACATGCCCTACGTTCATATTCAGCTTGTAAGTTACAAAAGATGGTGGCAACAAACCTGAAAAGTGCAATTCCTTAGCTGGTCTGTTTGAGCCAAGTTAGCGGCTCTCTTTGGAAAGTATCCAGCAGCTGTCAGACCAGTTTCCCATCACCATAGTCACTCACAATATTGGGGGTTCGAGCAACGCATTATATCATTCTTCTAGGAAAAATATCTGACTCTAAATTCGTTTCCCCCCAACCCCCCACGAGTACCTTCGTCGTATGGTCAACATCCAACAAACCTCTCCTGAAGAAGCGCACTGAGATTCGAGGAGCAAGCTGTTAGAAATTCAGTGGATCTCCATTTATCAGTTGCGATGTCTCAGTTGGATGGATAGAATCCAATCAACTCACACCTTTGTCAGCATCTGCCGTGGCTTCTGCATATGCCTTCTATGCTGTGTTCGATCATCTGAGCTTGCAATGAGGACTTCATTCAGGATAATAGGTTGAAATTTAACAGACTGCCATCAGACGAGATTTTGTTGATGCGAGCACTGCAGTTTCGCTGTCAATTGCTGCGTTTCTACCGATCCCAGACCTTTATTGACAGAGCCTTTCCTGACGGATACACTTAATTTTGCACGGATAGACTTCTAGATATGCCTGGACGTTCAAGTCAGCTCGTCGACAATAGCTTCAGGATAGAAGGTAATGTTCAATATTTCAATGGTGACACTGTACAACAGAAAAGAACATTCTATCTGGTGTTGGTCCTAGCCGAGTTATGCGGCCTGTGTATGACAGTTCCAATAAAAGGATGGAGAGAACCGTAGTCCTTCCCACGACACGACGTGAGATTTCAGCCACTCCAGTTGAAAAAGCGTACCATCATGCAAAAGCTTTCAGACCAGTTTCATAATTCTGAAGTTGCCCAGCAATATCGCGAGTTCGAGCGAGGCACATCCATTCCCGGAAGGCGCCTTCTGGAGAAAAGCGGCGTTTTCTCCCAGTCCCTGCCTTCCGAAGGGCTCAACATTTTGGACAATGGATGTGGGACTGGAGTCATCACCGCGCTGATCAAGAATGAAAAGCCCTTCGAAAATGTCGAAATCACTGCAACCGACATCAGCGAGGCAATGCTTTACATCCTTGAGGGGAGAATCAAAGAGGAGGGCTGGAACAATGTATCGACGAAGATTGCTAACGCAATGGTGCGCTATTACCAGTACTTCTAATTCTTCCTCTCTAACAATCTGGCAGGATCTCAAACTTCCTTCCAACACCTTTTCTCACACATTAACCAACTTCTGCTTCATGATGGTTCCGGAACCTTTGAAAGCTATACAGGGTTTGCAACCTCAAATCAATGTCTACTTGATTGACCTCACTTGAGTTGTAGAGGCAATACGAGTGACAAAGCCAGGAGGAGTCATTGGATTCACAACGTGGAATAGCCTTGGGTGGTCCGTTCTCGTTACTTTTCAATTAAACCGATCTGGATTATGGACGGCTTGACAGGTTTCCACCGGCGAACGAAGCAATATCTCGTCTCCCTGGGCCACCAGCAATTCAAGACCCCACCAGGCCTTCGGTCAGGACTGGGGACTGGTATTCACCTGAATACATATCCCAACTTGTACAGTCGCCGCCTCTATCTCTTGAAGACGTCCAAGTCGAGCTCTACCCGTGCAAGGTCAAGGTGGATAGCGCTCACACATTTGCGTATGAGCAACCGATGCTCATCAACTTGATGACCATGGCTTGGTCTGAAGAACAGAAGAAAGAATTGAAAGAAAAGCTGAAGGAAACCCTTGAGCAAGTGCTAGTCGAGTGGCACGGGAGTGACTCGCCATTCGAGCTCGACTTTGTCGCTGTCATTTGTACTGGAAGGAAACCAGCTGCAAATTAAGATAAATTGTATAGACCTATGCACCACCATAGCAATACCCCTCGGACAGATATCAAGTCTACCAGAGAAATTCTGATCGCATTATCGCCCGCTTTTTAGAGAACTGAGTCGCATACGCGAAAAGCGTTGGACGTCGTCCGGGCTTGAGCGCTGGAAAATTCCCTGCAAGAGATCGGGGGAAGAATTGTCAAAATGGATTTGAGAATTTAGGTATGTTATTTGTCTCTTCTGCAACAGAATACTGTGAGAACACATCGAAAGATATGGTGCATCAGGAGCAAGCACGTTTTGGATAGCACACGGGCTAGTTGAGCAGATGTGCTTGTTTTATCTTTAGGCTCAAAAAAAACCAGGAGCTAAACACAGGTCATGACCTCGATGCGTCGCCGTACTGTCATTATCGCAATCTCGAATGGGTCGTCATTGAACGACTTAACCTCCCGTTAGGCCAATAACCTACCTTGCACCTTTAACGTATGCGCCGTATGCAAGGGAGAGGCAAAGGGCAACAGCTTGCGGCTTTAGTTGGTGTAGAAAACTGCAGTTTGTTAGCTTGCAATGTTCAAATTAGTTTCAACACCCAAATTTCCAAAATAGGAAATTCCCGCTACCCCTGCTTGAAATCGCCACGGTTTGTCGAAGCCTTCTCCGCACGTAGACGTACGAGCCTCATAATGATCTATGTGCATAATTCTCTAAAAACCTGGAATTGGAGTGATGCCAAGCCAGAGACTCCGAGACAACTGCATGTCAAACGATTCTTCGGAACATGCATCGATGTTAATTTAAAGGCACAACGTTACGATATTCCCTTCTCATGCTCAAAGCGTTCAAAGTATCGCCGTCAGCATCCCTTGCCGCCCAGCGTCGATTTCAAGTTCGACTTTAGCCTTGTCCTTTCTTTCTCTCTGCGGGAAACAGTGAATTCAAGGAATCGGAATGTGATCTTGATTCGAACTGTGGATGTTCAGCGTTCGAGGTTCAAGCAACCTTCAAAACCCATCGGCCGCGTTTATGCAGGATCCCCGCCTTCGCTGACGGGATGAATGTTAATTTGAATGGCAGGGTGAAATGATTGCAGAGCACCCAGATCAATACCATCCATCTTCGAGATGAGTTTTGTTGTTTTCACGATTAAAGGCCTAGATGGCTTCTCTTGGAGGACGGGAGCTTGGGTTATGTGTGGGTAGAGGAAAACATCCATACCCCCATCTACTTCACATTCATTTCAACTTACAGGGACCATGCAATCCAATATTTAACTTGGCATAATCGTCTTTCTGTTCGTGGAATCACAGAAACCTTTAAAACCTCTGTCTGCGACAATCGAAGCCGCCAGCAACACGTTAACGACGCATCACCAACTCCTTGGATATTGAATTTTTCTTCATGAAGAACTTGTTCTACCTACTAGCAGGATTGGAGGTGACTTCTGCACTCAATACTATCGCATTGACCGGCAGGCGTCAGAGTTCAGAGAGAATCAGGCCTGAGCAGCAGGGAAAGAGAGCATGGAAGAGGGCTTCCGGAACGGTGCCTTCGACCAATGGTATGGCAAAAGATTGATATTTTCATGCAAGCACAGCCTCTGATGACTGCAAACAGGCCCACCACTTGACAGAATCTACGCTGGAACGGTGGAGCTTGGTACACCACCTCAAAGCTTTCTTGTCCAGGTTTGAGTTCCTCCTGCATCACCTTCAAGCGGCACTGATGCGATGCCTCGCCTCCAGTTTGACAGTACGTTCCTCCTTCACCGTAAAAACATACTCAAGTGCGGGAAGCTGTATCATCTGATCTGTGGGTTTGTGAGTTCAGTTTGGCCCATGGTTCTCTAAGCAGCTGATGAATTCCCAGATGACCCGACTGCTAACGTGCGTTGCTTTTTGCTCCTACGGCGGAGGACAAACAAGTTTGGCATACTGTATAGACCACTGCCCATCGTAAATTCCAACCATCAGCTTCTTCCACTTTTGTCGGTTCCCAAATCCCTTGGTTCGTCTCCTCAATCTTCACCCTCATCCAGTCGCTCTAATTCTTCTGCATTCAGGAACATAAGCTATGGTGAAGGTGTGTCTGCTGCATTTCCGCAGTTCCCCTTTCTGATGCATTCCTAAAACCTGAAAGGGTACACAACCGACGGATTCGTAGCGCAAGATACACTCACCATCGCCGGATTCACCATCCCTAATAGTGGCTTCGGCCTTGCCAACCACACGACGACAATTTTTGAGCAGCAGGTGGGGGATGGAATCATTGGGCTTGGATTCGTGCAAGCACAGAATAACCAAACTACGTTCATGGAGAATCTCGTCGCTGGAAACGGAGGGACACTCGATCAGAACTACTTTTCGATCTTCTTGGCACGAGATTATACGATCAAGAACACAATCGTCAACACCGACTCGAGCGGTACCTTCGATGATAGCAATTCAGATGGTGGAGAAATCTGTATCGGTTGCAGTAACTTACAGCATTACCGAGGAGATTTGAAGTGGGTGCCAGTGACGAGCCATTCGTACTGGGCTGTGGATACCTCTGGTTTGACCTACAAGGGTCGAACGATTGACGGGACGAAGTGTAGGGCTCTCCTTGCCGCCGGATATGACCTGGCTCTCCCACCGTCTGTCATCCAAGCCTACGCACAAGGGATTGGGGCCCAGATCGAGGCTGTCGGAAATGGGGGACCTGCATACCAGATTACGACGACCTGTGCAAACTTGGCGACGATGCGGCTGGGATTCGATATTTTCGGGCAGGTATACGGTAGTTTTTCCCTTTCCCATTGTTTCTTGGGGAACGATGTTTACACGGTTAAGTAGACATAGCTCCTCTCGATATCTTCTACAAAAACAATAGCGATTTATGTAGCTTTTTCATTTACACCACGGACGTATGTCTCCCGCCTTCGTTGTCCAGTTTATTCACTAATCCTTTTTGTTCTGGGTGGGTGACAGGCTCAAGACACCGATCGTACTCCCATGGCACTTCTTGGTGCCGGCTTCCTGAAGAACTGGTACACCGCCTACTCTTTCAACCCCAACAATGAGCACTATATCGGTTTCGCTCAGGCTATCCAGCCCAACTCTGGCTCTCTGGCCGGTTCTGGCCTTCCTGGCACGGACGGAACGGCCCCCAACAGTGGGGGAAGCTACACCCCTAGCGATTATCTTTGTCAAGGCAATTGCCACCCCCCCTCACACGTCGGTTTAATCGTGGGATGCGCGGTTGGTGGGGCTGTGGCACTCATCCTCATCCTCCTTCTCGCATTCTGCCTACGCCGTCGCTACAGACGTGCTAGAACGCCACCGAGCGAACCGCCAAACAGAGAGTCCATTTCTTCTCCCATAAGTGTACCCATTAGCGATAGGTCATCGACACTTTATCAAACGTCGGATGTTTCGCATTCGTACGAAAAAGGGGATCAGGAGCAATTCTTCCAACCTTTCACGATGGGACAGGTGAACGCTTTGCAGGTCACCGATATGACGAATAGGCACCAGCTGAGCGTGACGCCAGCCTTGGAATACCAGCAGTCCCGCGAGGGCTATGGGGGAAATCCGTACCCGTCCAGATATCCCGAAATTTATACAGCTCCGCCGACTGCGACGCAGCGAGGATTGTGATGTTGTGATTGTGTTTCATTGAGCCCATGCTTCAACGAATGTAACGAACCGATATGATTGTATGATTTCTCTAACTGGGTGTATTGATATCGTGTAACTGTCTCAGAAGTAGGAGTATTCTCACAATGACGACTTTTTTTTGCTGATAAATGTCACTCCTCTCAATTGTCATGCTTTAGCGCTTTTTCCTGGACCTCTGCTAAGTGTTTTCACCACCCCGCGATCCACTTTTTACCAGCCTTCACCGGTCACCTCTGGGAAGGAAGATCAAGCTCGATCAAGTTTGGTTGAACGATCGATCATCCCCACCCCATCAACGTACTATAGCACAGCTTGAACCAACTTGAATGTGAACTGCCAGTGGTGGTGATAACAGGGCACATGCCTCTGTCCAGACTTGCCGTGGATTGTTGCAAGTCTCCAGTCATGAAAAAAACGGCGTGCCGAAGAGAGAAACAGATTACAACTGAGGGAATCTAAGAACACAGCCGCTTCACCATCTGCCTCGGCAGTGCTTCTGCTGGCAGCTTTACCCACTCCATTCTCAGACAAAGCTGAAAGCCGAAAGGAAGGATGAAGAATCATGACTGCGCATAGCTGCCCGTGCCAAAGAGGCGATCTCCACCGACACCTAGTCCAGGGGAGATCATACCTTCCTTCGTAAGCTGCACCACCCCAATTCAACATCAATAAAAGGTATTCCAGGGATATGGCATGGAGACATGGTAGGGGAGGGACGCACGTCTTGATCGATGGCTGCAGTTCAGATCTCCAGGTCGGGAAAGGCTCGCGTGATCTTTTGGAGGCCTGGGAACGAGGCGACGAGGCGACGAGGCAGAGGATGTTCTCTACAAGTATACCCCAATCTTGCTGTTTCGCATTGCATGCCAAGCACCACCTGATGACAAGATGTAGCCTGAGATAGGAAGGTAATGCACAAGCATGTGGACGGCTGCGAATGCCCACTAGCAGCGGCAGACTTTGGATCTACGTCGCACGCCAAGTCAGGTGAAGGGTAAAGAAGCGAAAAGGGGACGGTTGCACAAAGTCTTCATCTGCGACCACCTTCTTTGGGAGTTTATTATATTCCACTGGATCAAGCGTATTCTCATTCCTGAACAGACCGAGATGTAGAACTGTAGCATTATGGAGGAGAGAGAGGATGCCTGTCTCGTTGCGGATCAAGGTGAGGAGGAGAGGGAAAGGAGGATAAGGACGACCAACCGTCGGCCATACCTATTCCTGCTTGCTCCGCGTGCACCTGTGAATTTTGCCACTGGGGATTGACACTGTAAATTGAAAGAAATATTATCAGTTTCAGTGTGTTGATCCTATTTTTGGATGCAAGCGTGGAAGGAGACTTAAGAGCAAGAGCGGGGAACATAGGCAGGAGGTAATAAGTTGAACGCATGCAGTCTGACAATAAATATAATCGTCTTTATGATTAACATTCGAGCGGAAGGAAAGGCATCCAAGAAACATCATATCTAGACATTCGTGGACTCAACAAGCAGACAGCACAGTATCTCACAACAATGTCAGATTCCGCCTTCTCAGGGTAAAGGCAATTCGCCAATGCGAAGAATCTCATAACAGGGAGCAAGATAAGGGCTGGAATCACGATATGGAGAAGCCTCTCGTGCGACGCTTGCCTTTTGAGGATTGATTATCAGACCAAGGCGTTGACTGTCGCAAAAGCAAACCATGGATGGACAGAGGCATGCGACCCTTCCCTGTGTATGTGCAGATGATAAATTAATGGTCCTTCTCCTTCCCTTCCACAAATTCACACGCTGCTATTTGCGTGCCCAAGCTTCCGACTGACGAGATCGGCGCACTCATGGTTCTGTCAACCATGGGGGTACTAGAATTGTTGCACTACATGAGCACGCCTCGCGTGAACAAGTCACATTTGTGCACAATGTTCGTAGCCAACTTGGAGCCATGCGTACAAAACACCTAAAATCAATATCATCAAATCCTTTAGACGGACGGACAGAAAAGGGATGAAGGAAGGTGTCGACCACATGCTGATTGAGATATACGGCAAGGTCAAGCCATAGGAGTTGGAATTCGTGGCCATATTAAGGTAGATGATTTGAAAAAAGGCAATCTGTTGCCAAAAATCTTGACTACAAAGGCTGGCAGTTCTGCGTGAAATAAAACCCCTAGGAAATCCCTTAGAAAGGATGATCAGAACTGTAGCGAAGTAAGGAAATTGAATGGTTGACTCATAGGTGTGGGAGAGACATGTGCGTTTATTGAATGTGACCAAACGTTTTTGATGTTCCCCATTGCATGCATTTACGCGTCTGACGCAAAGGTATACTCCAAATACTATCCTTCATCCAGCTTGACGGCGATCACGAACTCGAACCCACCTTTCAGCGGCAATAAAGGCGGCATCTGACTCTAGAGGAAAAGCCGACCATTGAGCTTCAGCAACTTCTGCTTCAGACAACTTCACACTCGAAATCGCGCGCTTAATACTTATATCACGCTGTAGCTAGTCACTTTGTGAGTCTTGCCACACCTATTACCCCAGATTTACAGAAAACTGCTCGCAGCAACGTGCTGGCCATAATTCCAGAGTCGTATGCCTCCGCATACGGCACCGTCTTGCTCTTCCAACTTGCCAATGACGCTAGAGCAAGAGGTGGCTTCGCGTTACAATCTCGTTCCGGGAACCATTGTCAAAATCAAGGCTTTTGCTGGAACGGGGAAGACAACGACGCTCGTCGAACTCGCACGGAACGCGATTGTTGCGAACCCAGCTATTCGAATCCTTTACGCCTGCTTTAATAAAGCTTTGCGGAGAGATGGAGAGCGACGATTTAGTTCTATGCCTCAAGTAAAGTGCCGAACTTTCAATTCCATCGCTTTTCGTGCTGTCGTATTCCAAAATCCCTCAGCGTTCAAGAAGTTCAAGTTGGCAAGGATGCTCAATTACAGACACATTATGGATCTTCTACATTGGGAAATGGATATCAACGATGATAGTGCACGGTGGTACATCGAACACGGACTTCCTTTCCCACACTCCAACATGGCTAAAGCTCAACGGGTTCTCAAAAGCCTCAATATGTTTCTAGCTAGTGCGGATGACGAGCCGACATGGAGGCACATCTACAATCCGCCGGGGGGTGAAGGGAAGGAGGACATAGACGACGCAGAGCTGTTAACAGGGTTGACGACGGCTTGGAATCGTGTTCGTGACATGACGGACCTAAACGCTCCATTACCTCATAACGCGTACCTCAAACTCGCGAGCATGAAATCTCCCTCCGTCGAATTGAAATATGACATGATCTTATTAGACGAGGCACAAGGTTCGCTGATTCTTCTCAGCTTGCAGTTCCATCTCTCAGACCACAGCCAAAGCTTACTGTTTGAACGCTAGATTTGAGCGATGTGGATTGGCGCTTATTTTCCACCCAACTTACTTCCCGTTTCCGACCGCAAATCGTTCTCGTTGGAGATCCCCACCAATCTATCTACGGTTTTCGCGGCGCCAAAGATGTATGGGAGACGCTTGAAGCTCGTCAAACCTTCACACTCACCCAATCATTCCGCTTTCAGGATTCTATCGCAAACGTCGCTAATGCAATTCTCAATTGTAAGGGGGAGGAAGAGAAGCTAAGAGGGTCGGCAAATATGACTGATTTTGTCTTAACGAAACGACGGCCGCTGAAGGAACAGTTGCCAGAGGGAAAGTTGACTATGATCTTTAGGACGAACAAGGGTTCGTCTTTTCTTTTTCAGAGCACAATGGACTTACGTGCTTGTTTACAGCCATAATTGACGCTGTTCTTACTGAAGCCCTGTCGGACAATCCGCGACGTTATTATATCAGCACAGGAAACCCAGGTCATCTCCTGCGGGACGGCTTCTCCCTCTTCTGTGGTGACGAACGGCCTAAACCCCACAGCGCCTTGCAAGGGTACGATACTTGGGACCAGCTGCGGGAAGAAGTGCAAGAGGTGACTGGAGAAGCGGTGCATGCACTCGTACGCCTTCTCATATGTTTGTAACTCAGCTCAGAACATGTAAAGGCTGCCATCGTTTATTCCATGGAGTCGACATTTCAGGCAGCGATGGAGTCGGAAGAGTCTCAAGAGGCTTTGTTGCACAATCTGACACGCGTAGAAGAGCTGCATTGCCGATTCCCGGAGAAGGCAGAGCTGACCTTGCTCACTGCGCACGAGTCGAGAGGGAGGTTCGTTGCTCCTTTCTTTTGTCAATCATGTCCCTCATCGACATTGATCGTAGTGAGTACGATCGAGTAGCTATCGCCGACGACTTCCTCGCCGTTTTCTCTGAACCACAAAGTGACGTGGAGTCTTGGAAACAAGAAATGAATTGCTTATATGTTGTGAGTGGAATTTTTCGCAACCAGGAACAAACTCAATTATACCCTGTAGGCAATTACCCGTGCAAAAAGGGAGCTCATTGTCAATGAGCAACTTTCTGTTCTGCTGGAGCAGCAGGAGGAAGCTGAGAAGTACGCTCCTTGCTTCCAGGCTACTCATTGGCCTAATATGAACCTTTTCAAGGCTGAATGCCGCCACCCAACTTCAGTCACACTCGGACATTAGACGTTTCTACTCGAGTGATCGTCCCCCACTCTTCCCAGTGTCTCGACCGTATCTCGTGCGCTCCCCCCCTTATCTCATGCCTCCAAAGTATACAGACACTGTTTTTGGTACAGTCACATCATCGTCGGCCATCTGCTCTGCCCTCCTCAACCCCCCTTCCGCTTAGGGTACCGCCACGAGCTCTACCCACCCCGCTCAGCCTTCCGCTTGGGTTGCGGCCTTCATCTCTCTTGCGACCTGCCTCCCTGTTACGCTTCGTCTAGATTCATATTCGTAATATGGATGCCATCAGACAGCACTCCCAGATTTGAAGAAGACATTGCTCCTGTATACTCAGATACCTCAATCATCGACACATACCTCGACCATAATATCGCTTGGAAAACTCACTTTTACGATGTACGATTCGAATTTCAGTCGCAACAGTTTTTACTACGAGAAGTTCATTCATGCTATGTTGTTGCAACATGCCTTTTATCGACAATTTGGGATCAAGACTTTGAATGGAGCACTGGAGCGACTGAGGCAAGACTAGTCAGAAGAAGATTCTGGTCTTACATTGGACAGGCATCAAGTGCACAAAGGAACCTCTGACTTCTTGTGTTGATGAGCCAACCGACCTGGCCTGGTTGACTAAAAGATCCTACATAAATTGCACAGCCATAGAAATCTGGAGCCATGTTGGGAGACGTGTTGGCGTATGAAGATGGGAACACTCCTTCATGTCTGTGCACGTCTTTCTGTCCCATCCAAAAATGTGTGTGGTTTGAGACGTGTTTAGTGAGCTCCACACCCGCCAAAAAAAATTGGAACGAAGTACGGGTTCCGGACCTGTCCCGCCCCATTGGGCATCCCTAGCTTCGCGTAGCTTGGGCTATATTTATGAAGAATTTGCTCAAGAGGACGAGAGTGGACTTCTAGATAGCTTCAGTTTTATTTATGTGAGCATCTTGTGCCCTGCTTGAGAGCTGTTGAGAGGTATTTCCAGATAGTGGCGCTGTTGACGAGATGATTGAGGTATGGAAACTCACCAGGTCCAGCTGATTTACCATTTGCTTGCCATTCTGCTTGACAGAAACGGAGAAACTGCCACGCTCTTTACCTGAGGCTTCAGGATGAGACTAACGGCTCTGTTTACCTGTGTGTTGGAGTACAGCAAGATTTTCTCGCATATTTCCTTCCTTCAGAAAAATATGGCCCACCGAGTAACAACCTGTGAAGCGGAAATTGAAGCAACAACCGCGGCATGATTCCATTCCTTCCCTTTGAAGAGTCTTCGAGGTCCTTCCTCCTCAATATGGGTTTACTACTACACTTTGCGTTATGTTTTCAAATGAAACCAATCCATGATATGTGCGCTGTCTAATCCCTGATTCGAGCTTTCGGCTTGTATCTGATTTTTGGGAATTACAACCTTTGTTTCTTTGTTTGCATGTTCGCTTGCAGGATTAGAACTGTGCACAAATCTCATCAGTTATCGTGATGCTGATTCGGCCACGGATGTTGCCACTGCATGATTCCATGTGCTATGTCAAAAGTTCAACGTTGCTATAAATTCAAAATCAACAGGAAGCGACAGTTGTTTTGATCCATTGTTTTGTTTCACTTCCTTGTCCATTTCTCACTCCACCCGAGTTCAAGCTCAAGTTCATGAAGCGGAAAAGGGGTATCACATGCCACAACTGAAAGTCACCTATCCTCATTATAAGATCAAGTCGCGGTTTCTGAATCTACAAACTCAGCAGCACGTCTGCCTCCTCTTTCCATGTCTCCCTACCTACTGTGATTTCTTGTGCCTATCGAAGTTAAAGTTATGACGAAGTCATTGTGCGAGACGAGTTCCTGTCTGTCGCAGCAGTAAATGCGCTTCTGATTGTATGCTGGTATTTGCAAGATATGGTACTGGAACTGATGTGAAGACTGATGACAACTCGAAGAGTTGCATTTGACTGACAACGAACCGTCGAATATTCTCATTCCCCTGAGTCAATTGATCTGCGGGCTGACGGAACTGATGAATGTCTCACATCTGAGGCTTTCACGACACACGATGTTCTCATTTCTCATGGGCTCTCTTTCAAGCTATAAAAAGGACTATGCTCCTTCTTCTTCTCCCAACTAATTTTTAACCTGGTATCATTTGAAGATCTCCCATTCTTTCACTCGTTCGTTTTCTGAGTTTTCGCTAACGTATTTCTTTCCTTCTCCTTCTCGATGGAGTCCCTCCTTTTGTTCTATCTCTTCACCTGTTTCTCTCTACTCCATAATGTCCTTGCCACCGCACTACCTCCTGAACCTCTCTCCGTCGGCGTTGGGGCACAGGCTTCCACCCGTTTGCGTCTCAACACCGGCTCGTCCTCGCTTTTAGGATTGGGACTCGACTTCTGCGCTTTCGTCAAAGTTGATGCCTCTGTGGTTACCGTCCTTGCCAAAACCTCAATACATGGCGGAGTTTGTGCTTGTCTCAAGGTCAAGCTCTTAGACGTATGTCTCATTCCTCCTTCTCTTTCCATATCAGCTGTAGTTGAAGTTGAAAATTTGGTACTGACCCTCCGTTGAGTAGATTGATATTGATTTTCCAACTGTTCCCAGCTGCCATAATGGGGCGGTGACGTGCGAGCGAAGGTCGACCTGCGAGTGCAAGCCTGGATTCAAGAAGGGGATGGGAAATTTCGCGAACTATTGGTGATTTCTTCTCCACCGCCGTTCCAGATTGAGGCATGATTTGACCACGATTGAATCCAGCGTTCCGAAAAAGTGTCCTCCAAACTCCTCAGTCTTCTGTGATCGCGGTGCGTCTCTCTCCCACTTCTCACCCTTTCCGTTCTTCTTTGACAGAGATGCGCTGATTTTGCTCCTCCTTGTGTGCCGAGTAGCTGGCAGCTGTTCCTGCTTTTGTAATCCGCCCTACGTCGACTCCTCCCCTCCAAATTGCCACGAGCCAATCTGCGTCCTCCCCGCTTCCTCGTCGGCTCGTAACCACCGTCGTCTTGCCCTGCCTCCCTCTTCCTCTCCTTGTCCGGAAGGACAAGATATTTGCACCATCGCCACCTCCCCATTTGGCGGATCAGAGTGCGTAGACTTGAAGGCGGACTTAGAGAACTGTGGCATGTGTGGTAGGGATTGTACGATGCTTGAAGGCGTGAGACAAGACGGGGTCACCTGTATCCAAGGAAATTGTAAGGTGGAGAAGTGTCGAGAAGGATGGAGAATGACCTTGTTGGGTCATTGCATCAGGAGTTGAGTTCCGAAGTGAGTGTGAGGCACAAATCGACTCCTCCTTATCCTTTAGCTGTCCATTTCAACTTGAAGGTCATTATTCTGTCTTGGGATTGTGTTTTGGTTTTGGTCTTTCTTTACGGACCGTTTTTCTATGGTGATTTTGGGATCTCAATGGACATTGGACGACCTACCTCAATGAAGGGTCGGAGCTTTGTAGCTTTAGAGTAATGTATATGTTATTGGTGAACTATCGATCTGCACGGAAAAAAAGATACATCGTAGACAACACTACACACTTCCCTACAGACACTCTGAACTTCGTTAGAAATACGAAAACGACTTCAACTGGATTTCAATGCTCCGGATCCATAGTAATGAACAAAAAGTACTTGGCCTGTTGACATCGGGTGTGTCCATCAGATTCCCGTCGAAATTCTTGAGATAAAGGAGAAACTTACGCCTTTCGAGCCACTTCCACTCCCCGCTGTATCCCCACCAATCCCTCCAGCGCCTCCAGTTCCATAAAGACCGTAAGTCCTGGAATACCCAGCGCTAGCACTGACGCTCCATCCACGAGGAGAGACGGTGGGTGCGAGGGAGAACATACGATCGAACCTTGTCACCCATCCAATCATCAGTTCAAATCATTCCGACAGGAGATGCAGAGGAGGACGAACAGGTCCGCTACCCATGCGCGGGCGTGAGCTTGACAGGCGGTATGTGGAAGGTGCAGGGCAGGAGAAGAGAGGGAAGGTTCGAGTTGTCTCAGGGATCGGTAGATGATTGACGGTTGAGGGGGGCCTGTTCAGAATCAACCTCAGTTGAAGCGCGTGGGAGAAAGGACGAAGATGTGACTCTGGACTAACCGAAGCGGAAAGCAGCGTTCCATGCGCTCCTCCACTTCTCATCCAGGAGCTTCGCGCAGGTCTGAGGGTCAGGACATGAGGGAGAACAGACGTAATCCCTCGCCGTCGTCACGAGTCCTAGCTTAAGGAGGCGTTCAAGGAACCAAGTCCGCCTGAATAGAGAACCACACAAGTTGCGTCAACACTGGGATATTGAGAGAATGAAAAGGACGCGGCGGGACAGTGCACCTTTTTTCCAGCTTCAACAGCGTCGACTGCTTTAGCACGGCGAGATCGGAAGTGTCCCAGCCGTTGAAGTTGTCGAGTAAAAACCTTGATGCTTCTTTATACAATTCGGGGATTTGATGGTCCTCTATCGATGTCGACGAACAGACATTTTATCGACACGTATCACATGCATCCATCGCAGAAACATGAGCACAGTGGAATACGGGGAGGGAGCGGTGTAGGGTGGAGCGGTGAGGGACCTACCAGAAATCTTCATGGCCTTTATCGGCTGGCCCGCTGCGCTGGAAATCAAGAAACTCGTGCAGAGACGTTTGAGGAGTGGCATATCAAACTTGAGAGACATGGTCATGAGATCTGGCGCGTTGTTCCAGGTCACACAGCAATCGAGACTGTCCCATAAGCACGGAAAGATTAGCAATTAGGGTTAGAGGGAAGAGAAGGCGGGTGAGAGGGAGGAACGAGAGAAATGAAAAGTGTACTGTGGGTAGATGAAGAACAGAAGATCTTGAAACGAAGCCGCCTTTTCTTCCTTCAGATGAAGCCTCGCCTCAATCCCATCGTCTTCGAAATCCAAATCCTCCCTCGAATATACCGACACCCTCTCCCCGATCTCTGAGCCGTCCAATTCTGTGGAATTCTGTGGAATATCGGAAAGAATTGTGGACGCTGCTTGAGCCAGAAGCTTCCACCATGGGAGGGGAAGGGGTGACGTCCAAGCTCAGCCGGTCGATGTTGGGCACTTCATCTTCTCCATCGGTATGCTCATCCGCCACACCATCCCTGTCGATCTGCGTTTGCGGTTCCAGTTCCCTCTCTTTGTCCTTGCCACCTCCCCTCTCTGGGATTGTAGTCTCTCTCCAAGGTCCGCCTAGTAGCAGCGCCTCGAAGAAGGAGCTCCCAAAGACTAAGACGTCCTTGTGACAATAAAACTTTGCGTCTTCGACTTTGATGACTACCTTTCCGCGGTTGGTGGCGTGAGGGGAGAATGTGGAATGGATTTGAAGCGGCTGCTGGGCCGAGAGGCGAGAGGGAGAGGATTGGAACAAAGAGGCGGAGTTTCCGTTGAGAGAAGGCGAGAGAGATGATGACGAGGAGGGCAGTGGAGGGGTCGTTCCGAGAGTAACTTTTGGAGGGGCGAGAAGGAGGGACGATGGGTTGGACACTGTGATTTGTTTGAGTTATGGTAACATCGTGAGATGGAACAGCCCTCACTTTGGTCGAAGCTCTTAAATACAGTTAGCCTGCCAATAAGAACTTGGGAGCTTGAAGGTTGACGGTGTCGACACTTGAAGGTGCGGCGGAACGTGATTGATCTGGGGACAACAGTTTTGTCTTCACTACACACTCAAAGGTTCCTGTGCTTTTCGGAGGTAAAGGTTCTTCGCCCACACAGATGTTGTTGCCAACTTGTTGGAGGACACGGCGTTTCAGTAGAAGGTATTGCCGCAGAAGACAATGACAATGCTCTAGGCGGGATGTCTGTAAAAGGAAAATTACGACATTAGGTGAATAGATAAAGTAAAATAAATAATCAAAGACTGCTAACGGCGGAGGATGCGATAACTCTGGAATCATGGAATATTGCCATGTGATGCCGCTGGGAGAGGCAGGGAGAACGTGATGATAGAGTGGTGCTGGCGGTGATGGTGGGTGCGTCGCCACAATGATGCCATTTTTCTATAGATTTGATCTGTGGAATGGCAGTGATGTTGGCATAATGCCCCACGTACACTCTGCGTTAAATTAGCTGTTGTTTTCTTGAGTTGACAAGCGAATGTTCCGAAGCATTGCCACTGGAGCGATTGAATGCCCATTATATTCGAATCAGCATACAGCAGCATTCAAATCGTTAACACGAGGGAGCTCAAAAGGGTTTCTTTCCGGTGCACACCACAGCCACAAATTCCAACTGGTATGGTGTATCCTTCCCGTACTTTTCAATGAGCACTTGTTCCAGAGTTTCCTTCAACCTTTCCGTCAATTCCTTCTTCTGCTCCTCCGACCAGGCCATTGTTATGAACTTTGTGATCATCTCAGTCTCGTGTGCATGCTCATGTGCACTCTGCATCTCCACATTGAATGGGAACAGTTGGACCTTGACGTCTTCGAGAGAGAGAGGTGGCGACTTCAAGACGTTAGAGATGTACTCAGGCGAATCCCATTGACCTGTAGCGTTGGCCAGTACATTGGGATCGTGCAACACTGGTGGCCCCGGTAGTCGAGACACAGCTTCTTTGGCTGTGGGGAACCTGACAATTCATTCTAATGTGATCTCTTTGACCAAATCAATGACATACCATCCGATTGTCTTCATCGTGGTGAACCCAATCACGCCTCCCGGTTTGGTGACCCGGACAGCTTCTAGATAACCATGAAAGCAACCAATGTCAGACTCTCACAATCAAGTCCAAATGAGACTCGCCTTGCATCCCTTTTGCGGGATCTGTGAGCATTTGAAAGCAGAAGTTGGTGATGGTGTGGGAGAAATAGTTTGAAGGGAGTTTGAGGTCCTATCACAGTTCAACAAGACAATCATCATGATATTACGATAGAGCCCACCATTGCATCCCCAATGACAGTATTCACATTCTTCCAGTTCTCCTCTTGAACTCGCTTCTTCGTACTGTCGACCATCAACTCACTGATATCGACGGCAGTCACTTCCACATCTTTGAACTTGTCCTCAACCTTAATCAGGCTTGTGATGACTCCGGTCCCACAAGCATTATCGAGAATCTTGAGTCCATCAGCGGGCGGTAGAGGGCGAGAGCGCAGACCGCTCTGATCCAGAAGTTGGATACCGGGAACGACGAGGGCATGTTCGATCTTGCGATAATCTTTGCCAATCTCAGGCTTGTGGAATTGCTCGCGTATTTGCTCCATGTTCAAGCGTTGGTCAAGCGTTGGCCAGAGCACAAAGAAAGGAGGTGATGTTTTTATAACGTCTTCACCTAATGTTCATTGAGTTGTTTGACTCAGACCGATATACTTGATTTCCTAATATTACGGTACTCGTACTTGTACCTACATATCTGCCCGACGTGTTCACAAACATCGAATATTACAGTACAGCTCTGCGATCGTTGTCGATTCCATGAAGATTCGGTAACTCCTTCCGTCCTCTCTCATTCCCTCCTGAAGGGTATTATCTCATATCTGATTAAGTTAATAAACACGATAGAGGACGCACAGAACAGTCCAAGGTACGCATAAGTCGACCTCGGTCCGAAACGGTCAACATCCTCAAAAATCTGCAATAACTCTTCTCCATTTACACCGTGTTATCCGAGTGTGTAATCCAGGTTCTTTGGCACCCTTGAGTCAGTCTCGCCTTGAAACCAGAACGACTGGAGCTTCAAGCTGCAAGACCGCTCTTCATGCGAGCTCCGCCTAAAAACCGCTCATTGTGCCGCGAGGTGGAGCCGTTGCATTGAATAGTAAGCAAGTTGTCATTCTGTTCAGGTTTGGAAACTTGATTGTCCATGAGGCTGCAGCCCGCTTCAAGGCCTTCAAGCCGCCTAAAAGCCAGCAACGACGAGTTCACTTATAAGAAGGACGTATATCTCCTTTAGTGGCTAGGCCCTCTTCTCTCAAAAATAACATGTCACGAGCAAGCTCTCCCACCTTAAAAGTTCCTGAAAACGAGCAGAGTTCCCAAGAAGAAAAGGATCTCGAAAATCTATCACCTTCGAGACCACAACCAGAATGGATAGAGGGCGGTCTTCATGGCTATCTGACGGTTGTTGGAGCATCCATAGTTTCTTTTGTGACTTTTGGGCATGCGACAGGATTTGGGGTGTATCAGGATTACTACAAACGACATCAGGTTTAGTTCTCCTTTCCACTCCTTCTCACTTCCTTCTGACACTTTGTTGTGAGCTAGTTGGCGGACTACAGCGATAGCAATATAAGTTGGATCGGTAGTTTGCAGCTCGCCCTCCTCTTTCTCAGCTCCATCGTTACTGGTAGGATGGTGGACAGCGGTTACTTCTACAGCCTCACTGTAACGGGATCAATACTTCTCGTCTTTTCGTAAGTCCTGCCGCCTTGCTTCTCTGAACGTCATATTTAATGAATGCAACTAGGATATTCATGCTGTCTTTATCCAATAGCTATTATCAAATATTTCTCTCTCAAGCGGTAGGGATGGGGGTAGGTCTCATCGTCCCGTCTCTCCTGCACTGCTGAGCAAAACTAGTTGGGCTGTGGTTGTCTCTTCCTACCTACTCTTGGAGCCGTATCAGGATATTTTCGAAAAAGGAGAGCGCTGGCAATGGGATATGTGGCTGCTGGGTCTGGACTTGGAGGTGTTTGTCTCCCAAGTTGGTCTTATTTTTGCTGTCTTTTTCTGCTCATAGCCAGATGATTGCAGTCATGCTCAACAATTTAATAAATGACGAAAGTGTCGGATTTGAAGAGGGAGTACGAGATGGTAGGCTCTCTCTCTGCTGTTTCAGTGGTAATGACTGAAGCCTGCCATCTGGAAAGTTGCTTACCTCATACTGGGTTTATTGGTCGTGGCGAATCTGTTGATACGAGTTCGCCGCCCTCCGGCGGTAGCGGGACAGATGACTGAAAAAGTGAAGAAAACTGGTGGGCTGAAAGCCGTTGTGTCTGACCCATCGACGGTTTTGGTCAGCTGCGGATTCTTTTTCGTGTACTGGGGTCTGTTCACACCGGCATGCAGTTTCTCCTGCCTAAAATGACGCGTACTAAGAAAGGTGGCACAGTCCTTTTATATCCAAGTGTTTTTAAGAGCTCACGGCGTTGGAGAAACTTTCAGTTTCTATACCGTAAGCTCTTGTTATCTAGCTTACAACGGGTTTGATCGGTTGATAGGTTGCAATCTTGAATGGTCAGCGGGCAGCTGTCTCCAACCTCGCTGTAGTCTAAAGCGGAATTCCTCAGGTTCGAGCATTGTAGGACGAATTCTACCTAATTTTTTCGCCGACAAGTATGGTCTTCTTGTTTTCAACACGAGACTGATCACAACTGTAGAATCGGGTTATTCAATCACCTGATCCCTTTCACAATACTCACCGCCATCCTTGAATTCGTATGGTGCGTCCACCTATTCAGAAGAGAACAGACGGCTAATCAAGAATTCGAACGAAGGCTTGCCTGCACCAACGTTGGCTCGGCAATCGCCTTCTCCATTATTTATGGGTTCGGATTTGGTGGAATTGTTAGTCTGATGGCCCCTGTATGCGTCTCCCTCGCGCATGGTCCACATGAGATCGGGTATGTTGCCTACAGTGCCCAATCCTTGGTTGGTCTGATGATGTGCATTAGGATAAGGATGGGTTGGTCAACTTACAAGCTCCTTAAAATGAGACATTGATAGGTTGAGAAAGGATTCGTATTCACTTTCGTCGGCCTCGCAGCGCTCACAGGCACCCCGATTGCAGGACAGATACTCATTCAATCCAATAACCGCTTCTGGGGCCCTGGTGCGCACGTCCGTTCATCCATCAGTGTGGTATTAATACGGACATTGGAATAGCTGTCTTCTCCGGCGTGAGTCCTCGCCTTCTCAATATGATGATACTCCTCAGTATGGTAATACTGACTTCAACAATTTGCAGATTAGCGTTTTCGTTGGCGGACTGCTGTTCATGCTCGCTAGGCGTTTCCAGTCTCAGACCAAACAGACATGGAAGGTTTAACAAGCAACTTGCCTTCTCCTTTAAGTTCTAGCTCTGGCATAGACGCAATGGCGATGCAGCGATAGAAATGGTATCATGGAGTGAAATGGTATCATGGAGTGAAATGTATCATGGAGTGTGGTCATCATTGCTTGTTTGATTTGGTACTAAGGAAACATCATGTTACAGATTGAGCAAGCTGTTCACGACAGCTAGAACTGTTCAACCTAAGCTAGTCAACGTGACATTCATGCTCGGGTCAGCATTAGGTGTTGAATCCTTGAGGAGAGCGAAAGTGTAGGGCCCTCTCTCTAACTCCCTCTCATACTTTCGATTGATGATCGGGAGATACCTATCCACCTCCAGTTCCATCGTCACTTCCTTCGTCTCCCCAGCGTCAAGGTAGACGCGCTTGAAAGCGACTAGCTGCTTCAACACTTGTGTGACTTGAGACCGTCTTTGAAGGAGGTAGACCTGGGGAACTTCACTACCAGCTCGAGAACCTGTGTTCGTCATTGAAACCGTGAATTTGATCGTATCGCCGCTTGAAAACGATGAGGCAGAGGCCCTGAAATTAGATCGCGAGAATGTTGTAAACGAGAGACCGTATCTAAAGCGATAGACATTTAGATAAAGGCTAGCAAGAATCACATAGGCTGACCCGAAGGAATATTGCGGGAAAGAGTATATGTCGGTATAATTCCTCGCGTGGTCCGTGTACTTGTAGCTGTTCTAAAGTAAGCGCTGAAGGTTGGAAGGCAATTGGCACACTAACTTGTAGTAAACCGGAAGTTGGGCTGCTGTTACAGGAACGCTGACTGGTACCTTACCGCCAGGGTTGAAAACTCCAAACAATACATCCGATATGGCTTGACCTCCAGACTGACCTGGGAAAAACTGGGTCGCATCGTCAGCTGCATCCTATGCCGCTGAATGTGACGACCTACAGCATCAAGAGCGGCCCCTGCTTTCGCGTAGTATTCCGGGATCGCAAAGGGTCTTCCGCCTTGCAAAACGATGACAACTGGTTTCCCAAGAGCGAAGATAGCGTCGGCGAGGACAGTTTGACTATATCATCTGTTTAATATGTCTGTTTGAGCAGGTGAACGAGAGGGGCTGACTTTGGCGAGAGACCCATGGTCCCTCGATCACCGCTCTCTCCATCACTGTTCCAGTTCGCGCCGACAGCCAAAACCACAAGATCAGCCTCCTTGGCTGCAGATACAGCCTAATCGGGTCACAAGTCAACGCTACTTCATCGGGATCTCAGGCAGCAAAGTCCACATACCTTTCCAACCGGATCTTGCCTATCTACCAGATTCCAAAACAGCTCAATCTGGGCATTCAGAGAGTATAGATTCTCGAATTTCCTATACAGATTCAGAGCCTTGAATTCGACTTTTATCTCATACGTCCTCCCGCTCTCAAAGGTAAAGTCAGCGCCACCAGGTGGAGGCATTGTTCCATTCGCTTGGACAACGGGGAGCTGGATGATGTTTCCCCAGAGGTTCCCACTTGTCGTTGCTGGTGATTCTGACACGAGCTGGCCATCGATGAACACTCGAGCGGAACAATTGGGGAAGACGGCTGCACCGATGTAGCCGTCTATCGTAGCGTTTGTGGATAGGTTTGGTACCGTGAGGTTGCCTTCCCACGTCGCAGAGAAGTTGGAGGAGGAGAGTCCAGCCGGATACGCCATTCCCCATTCAAGGTTAGGAGTTTCGATGCGGGAGACCACTGGCTCCTATTCATCATGGATAGTCAGTACTCGTCGTTGAGAAGGAAGAGGGAGGTAGAAACATACCTGGAAATCCATATCCGCGTAATATGTGGCCTTGAGTCCGCCAGATTTGCCATTGTAGGACATGAGATCGGGAGAGATCACGTATTGGGCGTTGTACATCCAATTATTCGCACCCCAACTCGTAACGAGCTCGACATCCAGATGATTGTCTTCTATATATTTCTGCATGGCGCTCCGGATCGTGGTTGCATTCCGCGTCGGTGTCATCCCTTCACAACTTCGCTTCAGCTCGTGTGTATCATAATGATCGGAACTTAAAGAGAACGGAGAGAGACGAACCCCAAGGGCCAGAATAGTCTCCATAGTTAAAGCTATCCGCAAAAGGACCAACGAGTGCAATCTGTTTTATCCCTTGCTTTGCTGGCTCAATAGGAAGAGTGTCGTCCTTGTTCTCTAACAGTACGATGGCTTTTCTCGCCGCGTCGAGAGTGACATTGACGTGGGAATCCGCGATAGCTATAGGATCTATGTCCTTACGGATATATGGATCGTCGAAGAGACCAAGGTCGTATTTGGCTGATAGAAGCTTGCGAACTGCTTTTCTGATAGTGCTTTCGGAAACAGTGCCGTTCGCGACGTTTCCAAGGGTCGCATTCAGGAATACGGGGAGAGGGTAATCGTAGTATTGAAGTCCGCCGCTAGCGTTGAACCTGCCGCGCATGCATCCGTTCAGCTCATGTTATCGGTGAGGGAGCGGGAGGAAGGAGGTAGAGGTAACGAACCACTGTGCTATCCCAT
Source organism: Atractiella rhizophila (assembly GCA_021432655.1). Taxonomy (NCBI): domain Eukaryota; kingdom Fungi; phylum Basidiomycota; class Atractiellomycetes; order Atractiellales; family Hoehnelomycetaceae; genus Atractiella; species Atractiella rhizophila. The sequence goes on along the minus strand of MU271238.1, from coordinate 67,061 downwards.
CGGCAGGGGAAGTTGTCGTTTGATGACGGACATACATCTGCGCCACACCTTGCTCTTCGTTAGCCTCCTTCGACTTATATGGATTACATGATTTGGAGGGGATGGACAAACCAGTATCGTCAGCCATGACAAAGATGTCGTCCCCTTTCGCTTTCTGCCAGCTCTCCAAATGATCATAAAGGAGCTCGTTGACGTGACAGGGGACCTCGTCAAGTTCCGAATAAGCCCGAAATACCGTAACATTGCGTCAATTCTTCAGCAACTTCCTAGAATCATAAGGAGACGAAACATACATCATTACCCCTCTAACGCCTCCCTTATCGAACACAGCCTTGAAAGGCGTCAACATCTCAAAGATGACCTGTCTAGTACCCCTTCCAAGGAACGAACCACTGTTTATCCCTCCTCTGCCGCTGCCATGGGCCGCGAAATGTTTCATGACGGGAATGACGGCGTCCTCGTCCGACCACGAACCATTCTTCGATAATCCTGAGGAGTAAGACACTCCAATGTGGGACGTGAGCACGAAATCCTCTCCGAAATTCTCTATTCACAGTGTTTGCCTTCAGTAACTTTTCTCTCGCGGGGGACCGGGAAGAAAGGGGAGAAGGTACACCTTGACAACGCCCCCATCGAGGTTCTTTACACAGATCTAACACTGGTGCTAAACAAGCGTGAATGCCAATACTCCTCGCTTCCTTCCCGATCGCTCGACCAACCGCATACGCCAGATCAGTATCGAACGACGCTCCCAAGGCGATTTGCTGTGGAAACATGGATTGGTGGAAGGATCCCACACCTGTAGCATTACGACACGTTCTGTCAGGTTTGAAGCGGGCAAGAAGAACTGAGAGAGAAGAGAGTGCTGCTGATTGAGCGGTCTACCTACCGTGTAGACATTCCCCGAGTTGAAGGAAAGGGATCTGGAGACGAGACCGGTTGTGGTTTATGCTCTGCAAGTCATTGTAGAGTGTCTTATTCATCGGATACCTGTCAAGGACAAATCGATGAACTTGAACACAGGAGAAAGATAGAAGAGGAAGACAGACCAGTCGTGCACAACGCCCAAACCTGCGTCCAGGTTACCCTCCATCGCCTCGTCTATCCATTCAATGCACCTGTAAGTAAACCTCCAACTAGAGGAAGAAGGTGGTGTACCGTAGAGGGAGTTGTCGGCATTCAGTCCCGCGAAGTGGGAGGGATGGGTCATGTGTACCTGGTGTACTGTCCCCAACACTTCTCGTTAGCACCCAGTCGTCATGCTGAAAAAGGAGCAAAGAGAGAAGAGAGAAGAACACACGAACCAAGTTCGGGAAGCGTCATCTTTCCCACCAGCTCGTTCAAAAAGGCATCCTTCGCATTGTTCCTCCTCTGATTCGTCCAAGTCTCCCTGAAAGAGCAAGATTTGGAGGAAAAAGGGTCGGCCACGTCCATCAGGCCATCTAGGCAGTCAGTCGGCCTTCCGTTCACGCTCGCGACATTCATCTGCAGGGCCATGAAAAGGGAGGTCGCAAGCAGCGCAACTTGAAGAGCCTGAGGAAGCGTCATCGTGCCTCGAACTCAGGTAGAGCGACAAGTACTAATCAAGCAGGAGAGAATTGAAGCAGCAAAGCCTGGCCGTCTTTTATGGCGTCCAGCGAATACATAATACCCAGCTAGAGTGCAGAGAGAGAAGATATTCCGGCTAATTTGAAAGTGATATCCAACTGTATCCAAGCTATCGCATGACGAATCACCGAAGGAAAGGGGGAGAGAACGCCGGCTGTGGGGATTGAGGGACCATTGTACGGGGAGATGTCGTTCGTGTACAATATCGTGCTAGATAAAGCAGGATAAAGCACATTGGCTTGCGTGGGGGGTCCGTGAGATTTGAAGAGATTAGAAATGCTGCGCGAAAACAAAGACTCCTACCTTTGTTTTTCGAGAAGCTGCCATGATGGTTTCAACAAGATTCAATTAGGATTTATCGCTTGTCGATGGCTAATGTTTCTTAATCAATGCGAGTTGAAACTTCGGAATTGGTAGGCGACTGTTTCAAGTTAACCATTCAAAGTATGCTCCAGTTAGTAGTACAGTTGATTGTACATTGCTTAATCAACCCATTAGATGAGCAAGAAGCGGTTGTCTCTTCCGAAAACACAGCCGTGGAATAATGAATCTGTCACGGTTCGCGACCAGCTGCTCTTATTCCCTCCATTGCAAGGGAGTACGCCTCCACCCATTTTGGAAGATCGACCGAGTGTAGCAAGATCGAAATCCAACAACAGTTTATCAAATTGTGAAATGGATGACTCTTTCTGTTGGGAAGCATCTGTGAGACTATCCTTATTTCATCTCTGTATTCCTTGAAGTTTGCTTGCACTCATCAAGGCCAACGGCCTCCAATCATCGATGTGGCCTGTTTATGAGGTGCTGACAGATTTATGGCTCCCTTCTTTCACTCCACCGGCATTGTTCTGCTGCCCTACCACCATTTGCGCTAATCTACATTTCCTCAGGCTGTCTCCTGCCATGCCGTGATATCCCATCTTCCGCTCGAAGTTTTTTTGTCCATAATCGCCTACCTTCCATCATTCTCCGTTGTTCGCGCGACACATGTTTGTCGTATGTGGCGTCAAGCGATCTTACGCACGCCGTTGCTTTGGCGAGACCTACACCTTCATTCTCGCTCGACAGGAGAATCAGAGCAGCTGACAACACAATGGAAAGCTTGGTACGACCGAAGACGGATGAATATTCAAAAACAGAAGAAAGGCATCAAGTTTGAGGGCAAAGTTACGGGCGACCTTCTGCCTCTCCGGTCTCTGGTGCTCACTTACAACTCGTCTGCGAGCCTCGCATCGCTTGCCCATATGTTCTCTACTATTTCATCTCGTCATTTAATCCGAAGTATTTGCTCTCTCCAATACTTTGAGGTGCGAGAAGACTGGACCGAAACTGAGCAACCGGGCTCTCAGATTCTACAACTTAGGCTTCGCGAAGACGCCACGCAATTCCAAACATTGTTGATTGTCGTTTATATCGCCAAGGGAACCTTGAATACCCTGAAAATCACCTGTTGCTTCACCTTTTCTTTCCAGGAGTCCCTCGATGCCCTCCTTGCCCAATTTCCGCATTTGCACACAATTCAGTTCGGAGCAAGCGTCAGATCAAAGTCGTTGGATGTCCCACTGATGATTATCCGTGACCCCTTTATTTCTGAAAAGTTCAAATCCCTCAAGGTATCCAATATGTTGCCTGCACCTGAAGACGTCGCACAATCCACGAATCACCTCAAAAATGAAGCATCTTTTAATATTGTCGACCTTCGAACCTGTCACTTCAACACGACCCCATCTTTGTCGTTTCAAATTCCGGTTGCCTCTCCAGACTTGATCCTTTCTCAGGACATTGTTGACAAACATATCCCGCGTTTCTCCAGCCTCACTCATATCCACACATGTGCCCTGATGGACGCAACCGACTTGCCCGAATTTTTCAAATTTTCCCAGTTTTGCGCTTCCATTCGAACGCTTCGAAGTGTAGGTATCAATACGGGTTTGTCACCCCAGGTGGACTTTGAAGAATAATTTTTCAAATTTTCCCAGTTTTGCGCTTCCATTCGAACGCTTCGAAGTGTAGGTATCAATACGGGTTTGTCACCCCAGGTGGACTTTGAAGAAGTTTTTAACATGGAACATCTTGACACCGTCACGTTTACTAAAGGGTCTGACTTCTCAATGATACATCTCCTTCCTCGCTGGCACCTTCCGAACCTACGATGCCTAGTCTTGAACAGCTGTCAGCAATTACCAACTGCAGCGCTTTACATAGTTTCCGTCACTTCTCCACTTCTTCAGGAGCTCCGTATCATCGATACAGCGATCCAAGTCGGTCATGGGCTACCTCGTTTTCCCTCCCTCAAAATCATGAGAATCGTTAGATCTATGAGAGTGGAAACGACTGTGATGATTGCAAAAGCTTTCATCTCTTCCATCCTCCTCTCTGAGAAATTAGCGGAGCTCCATTTTGACAATGTCTCAAGCTGCGACGGCGCCGTGATTTCCCTGCTGAAGGCGAGGCTCTCTCCGTGCAATGCAAATAGACTGAAGTTGTTGAGTTTGTCCAATGGCAGCATAAGTGATTTGGACGATAAGCAATGGATTCTTGCTCACTCTCGTGATCTGGCTAGGGTCGGGTGTGTGATTGTCATGGAATTAGAAGAGGATTTGAATTGATAATGCTGCGCGAACCTGCTGAGATGTTACACAGAGCAGAGTATTACTCGATTGGTTAACGACAGAACAGACGAGAGATTTATTGAAATACATGTCGATGAAGCAAAGGATGTAGGAGCAAAATCCATCTCGTTCGACCCTAGTCTACAGGGAAAGAGTGCGTGCATTGCTTAATGCAGGCGCACCAGAGTCTGTAAATGAGCGATGGCGCCTTGCAAATTGAAAGTCGCCGTCGCTTGAAAATATTGTCGGCGGGGTTAACGTTGGGTTGGAGTTGAAGCGGTGAATCGGAATTGTCAGCTGAGATGTGTCGGTGATGGTGTACTTTGCAAATGTAACTTCGTCTCTTATTTCAACTTCATCAAACTCTAACCGTCGGTACATCCTGTAGTCCTCCACCAATGAGGCCCTAAGCTGTTCTTGCGGTTCCACACTGCAGACCCGCTAAAGTCTTGATAGGCGGGTGAGCGTCATCTACTTCTTCTCAATCCAACTCTTCCGCAAGGATGGTGCACCCTGGGCAGAGGGTAGCGGCGTCGTCGACGAACTTGCGGATGTGGGATGTGGTAAAGGGCTGCGATATTCGTCACATCCAATCGAGGAAGCAGCGGTTTCGAGGACGGTGCCGCCGTGATAGTTAGCTGCGACGTTGGGCAGCCACTGCGAGCTGATGTAATGTAGAAGGCGCTAGACGTGCTCAACTGCTCCACGGGCACACTGAAATGTGATAGAACAACATTCTAGTAACACCGTCGAAAATCCAAGAAATCCCCTCCACGGAAACTGTTGCGCATCGTCACTCCCAGAAGCTTCCATCTCATTGCCAGTGGTAGCGGTAGGGTGATATCGTAGAGGCGGTCAGACCACCCTGTTTGGGTTGTCATCATTCCAGTATCCGTCCCCCTCTTCTTCAATTTGTCGTGTACCAGCTCCGGTCGTCTCACCGAAATCATCAACGCTCAGTCAGTTGCTCTTAATTTTTCAAATTTTCCCAGTTTTGCGCTTCCATTCGAACGCTTCGAAGTGTAGGTATCAATACGGGTTTGTCACCCCAGGTGGACTTTGAAGAATTTTTTAACATGGAACATCTTGACACCGTCACGTTTACCAAAGGGTCTGACTTTTCAATGATACATCTCCTTCCTCGCTGGCACCTTCCGAATCTACGATGCCTAGTCTTGAACAACTGTCAGCAACTACCAACTGCAGCGCTTTACATAATTTCCGTCACTTCTCCACTTCTTCAGGAGCTCCGTATTATCGATACACCGATCCAAGTCAGTCATGGGCTACCTCGTTTTCCTTCCCTTAAGATCATGAAGATTGCTAGATCTATGAGAGGGGAAACGACTGTGATGATTGCAAAAGCTTTCACCTCTTCCATCCTCCTCTCCGAGAAATTATTGGAGCTCCATTTCGACAATGTCTCAAGCTGCGAAGGCGCCGTGATTTCCCTGCTGAAGGCGAGGCTCTCTCCATGCAATGCAAACAGACTGAAGTTGTTCAGTTTGTCCAACGGCAGCATAAGTGATTTGGACGATAAACAATGGATTCTTGCTCACTCTCGTGATCTGGCTAGGGTCGGCTGTGTGATTGTCATGGAATTAGAAGAGGATTTGTATTGATAATACTGCGCGAACATGCTGGGATGTTAATAGAGCAGAGTAATACTCGATTGGCTAACAACAGAACAGGCGAGAGATTTATTGAAATACATGTCGACGAAGCAAAGGATGTCGGAGCAAAATCCATCTCGTTCGACACTAGTCTACAGGGAAAGAGTGCGTGCATTGCTTAATGCAAGCGCACCAGAGTCTGTAAATGAGCGATGGCGCCTTCTAGATTGAAAGTGAGATCAATCTGACGTAGCTCGCCGTCGCTTGAAACTATTGTCCGTGTGGCTAACGTTGGTCGAAGTCGAAGCGGTGAATCGTAAATTGTCCGTTCAGATGTCCCAGTGATGGTGTGCTGTGCAAATGTAACCTCGTCTCTGTTTCAACCTCACCAAACTCCATCCGTCCCTACAACCTGTCGTCCTCCACCAATGAGGTCACAAGTTCCTGCGGTTCCACAGCGCTGTACCTGCTCCAGTCGTCTCCAAAAATGTCGCCGAAATCGACGCTCAGTCAGTTGCTCTGGTCAACTCTTATGAAAGTGTGCTTGGGCAACGTTGAATAAACGACACAACAGATTGTCGGTCTTGAGCGCCACCTAGTTCCACGGAGCAGTGCTTCGAACGGTAGCACTTTTGCACTTCAACGAGCTCCTCACACCTTGCTTGGATCCGGAGACAACCAATCGACAAGGGCTCCTTTGCCAAGCATTGGCAGACACTTGGAACTGCATACCTCGTACTCCTCGAAATGTGTATGTGCTCTACAGTCGTCGAACACATTATTCGTTTTGCCGTAAAAGTGAAAGTTATTGGTATCCCGATTGTGCTCTGCAAGGATGTGGATAGCTGAGAGAGGTTCAAAGAAGTCAACAGCAGTCAGCCATTACGTAAGGTGAATGGATTTGGAATGCTTGCGTTTTGTAGCAGTCCTAGTTCTGTGGCAGTCCTAGCTATGGCGGGAGCATGAGTGGCATTTAATGTCACGGTGTTGCTTGAGGAGGCTAACGCACTGGCAGAGCACGTCCATGACTCTATCACTAAGTAAACCTGAGCAAACTACCGGAGATCGTCCTCCTGAAGAGCTACGACGGCGACGGGGTGTACAATATGGTTGTTGGGGATGTCTGGAACTCTGGTTCGAGGGCGAGGAAGCGGCCGAAGTGTGCTCCCAATCGTTCCTCTCGCCTCCGCGACTGCTCACCTCCCTTTCCTTCTGTTGTCAACTCATTCCTCCTACCGCCTTGGCAAGCGACGTTATATATCGAGACGAGCTCAGCGGTGGATAGTGTTGGATCGTTGCACCGATATCGCGATGGAGGGGGAGGGGAGGCAAACCGACATTCCATCTCTTTGTGCTGGGCGAGGGGAGGGGCTTATGCTAGGCAGTGGTCTAATCCAATCCTATTGCAAGCATAATTGATATTCATCCTCTTTAGGCCACCATGGTCAGACGAGTCCAGCATTTCATTGTGTGATTCATTACTTAGCCTGCCCTTCCAGAACGGCTCCTGAGCTAGAGGGTCTTATAAAGAAGACCGGTCATTCCACCTTTGAGTGTTCACATTTACAATCCTTATACATTCAATTTACTCAGGTTGGAAGCCTGATCAGGATTCCTCTATCGATCTGTAGTCGCCCATTCAGGATGTTACGGTAGTGCCCAAAGAGGTTCCCGTGTTCAACCTTCTGCACTCAGCAAGACTGCAGACTCTTGCCCTTCCCTTTCCACCTTAGAATCTCCAAAGATTCAGTGGAGGAGTATTCCATGCCTCCAGCCCAACAAGAATCCTGCGTGGTTGTGTTCAAGTTTTACAGCGAGAATGTAACAAAGGCGATCGAGAGGGAGAAACCAAGTGCTTCTAGCGCGCGCGAGGCAGACTTTGAGAAGAGATTGTTGATGGAACGTGGAGCATAGATCGGTTGACTCGCTTCACAGGAAGGGTTCGAGCAACAGAACACTATCCTCACCTTTTGCATCCATATTGTTCTCGATGCTTCTCGTCTCCTTCTGCTTAAACGAATTCCATAAAAGGAAAGTACTTGGGTGCGATGAAATAACTTGAAGTCTAGTGACCACCAACCTTGTTCTCAGAACCATGCGGATGTTCGTGCAGGAGTGTTGACAGAAACAAGCTGAAGCGCTTTGCTGAATGTGGCGAGAGAGATCTCAGAGCAAAGATCGTCGTTCTTATTACTGTAGTCGTACAGAAGTGATGATCCACTGTCATCATTCCAGTATCCGTCCCCCTCTTCTTCAATTTGTCGTGTACCAGCTCCGGTCGTCTCACCGAAATCATCAACGCTCAGTCAGTTGCTCTCGTCAACTCTGATGAAAATGTGCTTGGGCAAGGTTGAATAAACGACACTACAGACTGTCTGTCTTGAGCGCCACCTAGTTCCACGGAGCAGTGCCGTCTTCGAACGGTAGCACTTTTGCACTTCAACGAGCTCCTCACCTTGGATCCAGAAACATTCAATAGACAAGGCTCCTTTGCCAAGTATTGGCAGACACTTGGAACTGCATACCTCGAACTCCTCGAAATGTGTATGTGCTCTAAACACATTATTCGTTTTGCCGTAAAAGTGAAAGTTATTGGTATCCCGATTGTGCTGTGCAAGGATATGGACAGCTTAAAGAGGTTCAACAGCAGTCAGCCATTACGTAAGGTGAATGGAGTTGGAATGCTTGCGTTTTGTGACAGTCCTAGCTATGGCGGGAGCATGAGTGGCATTTAATGTCACGGTGTTACCTAAGGAGGTTAACGCACTGAAGGCAGAGCACGTCCATGACTCTATCACTAAGTAAACCTAAGCAAAACTACAGGAGATCTCCTGAAGCGAAGAGGCTGAGACGCTGAGACCGGCGAAGGAGGTGTACAATATGGTTGTTGGGTGATACTGGTTCGAGGGCGAGGAAGCGGCCTAAGTGCGTGCTCCCAATATCTCCTCTAGCCTCCGCAGCTGTTCACCTCCCTTTCCTTCTGTTGTCAAGTCATTCACCCGGCCGCGTTGGCAGACATTAAGTATCGAGACGAGCTCAGCAGTGGATAGGACCTGAGAAACAGATGTTGGATCGTTGCACCGATATCGCGATGGAGGGGAGGGGAGACGAACCGACATTGCTTCATCTCCATCTCTTTGTGATCGGTGAGAGGAGGTGCTTATGCTAGGCGGTGGTCTAATACACCCCCCATTCCAAGCATAATTGATATTCATCCTCTTTAGGCCACCACGGTTAGACAAGTCCAGCATTTCATTGTGTGATTCATTACTTAGGCTGCCCCTTCCAGAACGACTCCTGAGCTAGAAAGTCTTTTATAAAGAAGCAGACTAGTCGTTCCAGCTTAGAGTCTTCCCATTGACAATCCGTATACAATTCACAAAGAGTGTTTTTTTTTTCAATTTAGTTAGGTTGGAAGCTTGATCAGGATCCCTCTATCGATGTTTACTCACCACATTCAGGATGTTACGGTGATGTTCAAAAGAGTATTCCACGCCTCCAGCCCAACAAGAATCCTACGTGGTGGCGTTCAAGTTTTACAGCGAGAATGTGACGAACGCGATCGCGAGGGAGAACCAAGTGCTTCTAGCGCTTGCGAGGCAGACTTTGAGAAGAGATTGTTGATGGAACGTGGAGCATAGATCGGTTGACTCGCCTCTCAGGAAGGGTTCGAGCAACAGAACACCTTTTGCATCCTCACCTTTTGCATCCATATTGTTCTCGATGCTTCTCGTCACCTTCTACTCAAGTGAATTCCATAAAAGGAAAGCACTTGGGTGCGATGAAATAACTTGAAGTCTAGTGACCACCAACCTTGTTCTCAGAACCATGCGGATGTTCGTGCAGGAGTGTTGACAGAACAAGCTGAAGCGCTTTGCTGAATGTGGCGAGAGAGATCTCAGAGCAAAGATCGTCGTTCTTATTACTGTAGTCGTACAGAAGTGATGATCCACTAGACCCCACTGCTCAATGGGTGGGTCGTTCTCGATCAGTGCTTTCGTATTGACGTGCAAGATGTGCAAGTGAAATGTGCGTTTTGCTATCTTCAGCGCGGGAAGGCCATGATCAGCTACCTATTCAGGTTGGGACTATAAAGGGTGTCGTTTGCCTCCTCCTATGACTGAAACAGTGCGTAAACTTGTCCCAGATAAGGAAAGACAATGTCCTCTTCTGATGCCATCCCTTCAGCTGGCGAAGCAAATCCCAGCTTAGACGAACAGCTCACTCTCGCTCTCCAGCGTGAAGCTCTCGAGGAAGTGCTCTCTGCTAGTCGTACCTATCTCACCGGTTCGCGCACTGCCCGCCTCCAACTGCGAATGTCACTGAACCGGATGATAGCTTGTTTTGCGATCTACGGATGGGATTTCATTCTTACTTTCCCAGACGAGTACAGGACCATGTGGAAGGCGGAGCGTTGGACTCCAGTCCGCGTCGCCTTCTTTTTCAACCGGTAGGCCTCTCATTGGATCTACAGGCTCAAGGCTGAACTGAATCTGAAGTTACTGGGGACTTCTGGACATTGTCATGTTCATGTGTTTCTTCTGGTTCAAAATCGATCCAAAGACCTGCGAAAAAGTCCATATTCTTGAACCTGTCGCGACCAGCCTTCTCTTTCGTGCGTTTCTCGCCTCCTATTGGCATTCGAGGCTCAAAAAACTGACTGCCACGAATTTGAATGTAGTGAGTTGTGAATTCCTACTTGGCGCGAGAGTGTTGGCGATGTGGAACCGCCGGAGGTGGATTATTTGGTTCTTTGGAATATTTGCTATCTGTGGTCTTGTAATTGAGATCTGGGCGATTGCTCCGAACAAGGCTCTAGTTTTGTAGGTTTTCAATTATTTGGGAGAGTGTGTTGACGAGTTGAGCAGACCTCCCGGCTTGAGAGGGTGCATTTCTGTCAGAGGTGGTCAGAAGTGATTTGTCTCTTTCCCAATCTAGCATTAACCAGTCTGATGCTTCTTGCAGTTACATATGGGTGTATTGGTTCGTCGCCATACTAAACTTGGATCAGCTTGACGAGGGAGCGTACAGGATCCCGCCTCTTCTCTACGACACCACAGCAACGGTGTTCATGCTCATGTGCGTCACATGAGTCCTCCCGTCTAACTGCAGGCTCAAGTTGTTGCTGAAAATAATCAGACCTCTCATTTCTCACTGGCGCAAGTCACCTCGCACGCGACTCCTCACCATTTTCGCTCGCGATGGGGTGATTTACTTTTTCGTGGTGTTTATTTGCAATCTGGTCAATGTGATTTATTTTTCGTCAGTTGTTTTAATTCCCTTTCCTACACACACACCATTCTCTTAACTGATGCAGTTGAAATAGCATCCCCACGGTAGTCAACCCAGTTCTCAACGGACCGCTCACACTCGTCTTCACAACTATGATGGCCTCCCGCATTATTCTCCACCTTCGATCTGCCGCTTCTGACGCAAACTCGCGAGACGGGGGTCCGTCAAGTGGCAGTGGTCCTGGGCGGCAAAATAATATAATTCCAACCGTTGGGGGTCACAATCCACCTGATAAACAAGACGGACAGGAGGTACACCTTCAGAGCTTGGGAAGAAGAATGGAGGGAGGTTTTCCAGTTAGTTATGACAGTGTGGTAGTCGATGTTGAAACGGTGACAAATTTGGAAAAAAGGTGTGTCGATTGCTCATTCTTGAAGGAAGGCTCATTGGAGATATAGGCTGGAGCCTTCGGCCGATGTGGAAGGAAATGACGGGTACTCTTCGTCAGAGTACAGTGTGCAAGTTGTAGCCAAGAACCAATGAATACTTATAATTCCTGATATATTTGCACTCGTATGAGCCCGTTGGTCGGGGAAATTGGATTCAGTGGAGCCTGCTAGCAAATGGTTACATCGCACTGGCCTCAGTTCAGTTTGCTTGTTCACGTTTCGTTGGCATATCCAAATTCCCTCCACATCTCGTGCTGCGAACAATCTGGAGATTCAAAAAAGCCATAGCGTCATTAATGTCATTCTCTGACACAATATAAGTGCGGTATCCATAAACCCAAACTACGTAGAATCCTGAAGAATAGATAATAATCTGGGCTTGGAGACTACCGACAGAAAGAAGCCGAAAGATCCTCAACAACTTCCCATTCGCTCCGTACGCTCTCTGTATCCGACGAGTCAAGAGAAACGATGTCCGCCCTCTTGACCATCTCAAAATCATTATCCTCCCTTGGTCGTCTTCGCTCTGTACATGAAACATCAGCTCGTTTGTACTGGTGTGCTGGTTAGAGGGAAGGAAGCCGCACTATTTGTGAATGTCACTTTGACAGCCCATGAATCTTCTTCCTTTACGCTTCCTCCCTCCTTCTCCGTCTCTTCCTCGCTCTCACTCTCACTTGCAGATAAGTCCAACGAGGACTGTCGACGAGTGGAATTTGACAGCCTCTTGGATGTCGCGCGAGGTTGACTCGAAATGGTCGTGACATCGAAAGGGGTCTTGTTGGCGAGTTTAAATGGTAGTTTCGACGTTCCTTTCCTTCCTCCCACCTTCTCGAACGTGTACGGGTAGCCCGTGCATTCGTCGCGGGTATTGACGAGTTTGGAAGTATGTCGTTCAAGTGAACGGTCCAGAATTGAGGTCTTTGGCCGCTTTGCGAGTGGATGAGGAGTTACAATCTCCTCAATTGTTATAGCTTGAGCTTTCTCCTATGATATAGTTACGCAATGGTCAGATCAATGACTGTGGGATCTAAGTCACACGAACCTTAGCTTCAAGTCGTTTAGTGCGAGCTGGTTCAGTCGTCTTCCACGTTTTGCCCATCTTTTGATTCTATCTTCTGTTTCGCCTTTTTTGCCTTAGGGATTCGTTGTTTGGCTGGTTGGTTTCGTGAGGCTGCCATAAACATGTTGCTCCCTATATACCCCATGTTCGAGTCAACAGGATCTCGAAGAAGCTCGATGATTCGTGTATTCTCTTTACAGCCTTCCCGATGATTCGAGCCAGACTTTTCCCTTGTTTGGTTTTGGGGTTTTTTTATTCTTGGACCGGTTTTTTGAATTGGCTTCATCCGCACCATATCATTGTCATTGTGTTGAACCTCAAGATGCCTCAACATATTCCTCATGAAGACAAGGAATTCCTCAAAAGCTTTTTGGACAAATATGACGTGTTTATCTTTGATTGCGATGGTGCGTAGGCACTTTCTTCTTCGCCTCTGATGTTCCTCTATCTTCTGCAGTGATACTGGCTCACTCTACTTGCATGTATTGTTATTCTCCGTTTGAAACGATTTGTGCTCTTGCACGAAAGCCAGACTTCAAAACCCGAGGCTGGGCAGATCGACTAAACAGTCATTTATGACCTCAACATCAGGCTGATCGATGTTTCGCAGGTGTCCTTTGGATCAACGACGATCTCATAGGACGGGCGAAAGAAGCGTTGGATCACCTCCGGAAACTAGGCAAGACGGTTGTGTTCTGTACCAACAATGCTACTCTCTCTCGGCAAATGTACAAGGAGAAGTTTGAAAGATTAGGTGTTTTCTGCCATGAGGTACGTCCTACCTCTCACTTCTACTTACTTTTAACAAGAGGAGAAGAAATTCTTTGAATTGAACATGATTTTATGCATAGGACGAGCTTTTCACCTCTGCCCACGCATCAGCATATTTTCTCAAGCACATGTTACTGCCGCAGCTTGAACCTTCCAATAGGGGTATATTCCTGATAGGACAGAAGGGACTCGAAGATGAGATGGTAGCTGTTGGTCTAGAGTGGGAAGGAGGTACAGTGAGCCTATCCTCGTTATCTTGCTCTGAACTTTTGTGCTAAGCTGGAGATTGTAGGATGAGAAGTACTCTAGCCATTTACCTTACCAAGATTTTAGTAGCATCGAGCCAAAACCACATATTGGTGTCGTCTTAGTCGGATTTGTAAGATTCCCATGTTTCCTTCAGCAGAGAGCCGATGTGGGGGGAAGGACATGCATATGAACTATAACAAGCTTGCACACGCATACGCTATCCTTTCTCACAAGGAAGAAAATGCCAAGGGTCGCGCTGCCAAACTCGTGCTGTTCGTTTATATCTTCGAAGGTCGGATGATTCCTCACGTAAAGTGGAATAGTACGAACGCGGATTCGAATGTCCCACTTGCTAATGGCCTTAACGCTCCTGGTTAGTTTTCCAGCTGTCTACTCAAGTTGAAATAGACTGAAGTTTGTGTTGTAGGGGAGGGAGCGCTAGCTGCACCGTTGTTGCACGCTCGACCTGATCTTCCTGAAGCGACACTAATCGTAGGAAAGCCGAACCAGATTTTCTTCGACAGTATACATCACAAGTGCGCGACATTTCCCTCATACCTCTACGGTGCCCCACTTACAAACACACGGCTGCTGAGCAGACTCAGCTTTGACAAGTCCCGTGCACTCATGGTAGGAGATCGATTGGACACAGACATCAAGTTTGGGAGGAATGGCGGGGTTGATACACTCTGGGTCCTCAGCGGTTTGTTACTGTGCAACCGTCTTCACTCAAAAGACTAACGGAGATCTCCTTTGTCCAGGTGCTGGCAAGATCAAGGACTTAGAAAATACCCTTGAGGTAAGGTCTCTCGCCTTTTCGGTTGGAAGCGTAGTTGATCAAGTAAAAGTGCGACCATCCACATTTCATTGCGCCAGGAATCTCCATCTTTGCCCTTTAGTGATCCTTGGTCCCAAAGGGGCAAGCGTAACTGGTCTTGTGGAATAAGAGTGCAAGAGTTTCAATGTAATATCACAACTCACAGAATGTCGTCTTTACATCCTTGATCTGTCTACAAGGAGCATATCCACAACAGGGTACTGGTTAGAGTGGTGGAGTTGGAATATAAAGAAATAAAGCGTGTTATAAATAAGAAAGTCGAAGATAAACTGATTGGGGAATCCGTACAAATAGCTTCCAAGCATCTAAAAGATATCTGGCGCCTGTTTCCAATCCTTCTTCTTTCTCCGTTCCCAATACCCGCCTCTATAGACCCAGTCCTCTCCTTTCTTGACGAAGAAGGAGGGCATAACCTCTCCATGTTCCTCGCGTCTCTTCCGCTGCTTAGCTTCCAGCTTTGTCTTGACCTTTTCGGCCTCGTCCACTTTCCCGTTCTCGAAGAGGCGCTGGTCAGGACGTAAGCGAGAGTCGGTGGGTGGAAGGAATGGCTAATCGAGTTGCATCTCAGCTTTTTCCGTAGGAAGGAACCAAGAGAAAACTTACTTCGATTTCCTTCCTGAGCTCATTGAGCCCAATCGCCCACTTCGAAAATCCATAGTACGTCCTGCAGTCGTGAGGAAATTCGCTACACCTCCAGAGGATTTGGACCTCATCTTCATTCTTCATCCGCATAAAGCATTCATTCCACCTCCCAACGAGGTCTATGGCCTTCTTCCCTCGCGAATCCTTCACTTCTCCCTTCAAGAGCCAGTCCGTATCCGTTGCATTTTTCAGGTTTCCCCATATGTCTCGAGATCCAGCATCAAATGTGATGGTTGCAGAGGGACCGTGAGACGGGGAGAGGCGGGTGACATGCATCTTGCCCTTATGGTTGATTTTCTTTTCCGCTGTTCACGATCCAAGCATCAGACATCTCCTTCTGCGGTAAAGGAAGAGCGTCCACGAACGTTGCATGATATTTTCAATGAAAGTAGAAGGTTTGGTCCACCCGTACTCCTCGCCGTCCTCAAACTTGATGCGATTCGACCCATCATAGGTAAACTCTACGCTCTGTTTTATGAGAGAACACATGAGTCCTACTCTATACCCAGAAGAGATACCAAAGACGCACGCGACCCCAAAACTTCTGATTCATCCCGCTTGTGCCCTCCACTGTCCAGCCCTTTCCCTCTACGTGTGCAGCCATGATAGGAGGATGATGGGACACCTTTTCAGCGATGAATTTCATTCCTTGTTCCTCATCCACGAGCTCATATGTCTCCCCCATCATAGGGTTGCTAAACACCAAAGATTAGTGGGATCACACAGAGAAAGATTGCAAGGGGGACTGCGAAAGCTGAAGGTGACGCACAAAGGTTTTCTGCTACCCCTCCAAGCAGTCCCTCCAAATGCGCTCACGGCAAAAGCAGCGATCCACATCGTTCTCTCCTCCCCAGCACTCGCTGCAGCTTTATCCAACAAGCTTGAGTATTCAAACTCCTCCGCGACCCGTTGGAGGGCGGAAAGCGGTTCGTTCATCGATATAGGCATCGCCATCTTCGTCATGTCCTTCCCAATGCTCTTCCTTATCAATCCTCCCAGACTCAGCTCCTCTCCACTAACGGGAGCCGGCAACTGCTCCCTCCTCTTCTCCCTCGCAACCTTGTTCAATTTCCCTTCCTCTTTCTTGGGTTCTAGTCCGGTTTCAACGCTCTCCTCAGACCCCTTCAGTTCTTTCAAGATGCTGGAACTGGCAACTGAACTATCAAGCGTTCCCCCGTGACCCTCCTTCTCGTCCTCCACCAATTCGTCGCTCTCCTCATCAAATCCATCGACCTCCAAGAACTCGCCCTCTTCAGCATCCACATACCCCCCAGCCGTAGTGGTAGAATCAAGGCTTGACCTCCTTCCTAGGCCTAGACTACTACTCGAGAAACTATATCCTAACCCATAAGCTGGATTCACAAAAGTTGTCAAGCCGGGGAGAAGAGAAGGTAAGAAGTTTCCGCTGAGTGAGGAGAAGGATGCGGATTGGGAAGGTGGTGTGTAAAACGCTTCGCGTCCCCGGACCGTTGGTCCTTCTGCCTCTGCAATGGGAGGGAGAGGAGTAGTTGCGCCGGGAGTTAAGTCGGGAGGTAAAGGGGTGAGTGCCAAGGAAGAGAGGGAGGCGGTCAATGCGGAATGTGTTTGTTTCATGCTTTCGAGGAGGTCGAAGAGGCTGCCGAGGTGCGAGCTGAGTGTGGAGTCTTGCGATAACGATCGGGACGTGGGAGCGCTCGGGGTTGTTGGTGTGTGCGCATCAAGGAAAGATGATGAGGAAGGCGTAGACGGTAGACCGTTTGTCGTTACCGTCAAGCCAGGAGAGGAAGAGGCGGCAAGACTCCCTTCTGTTCCACCATTGACGTTGGGAGCCTTAGAATGACCTTTGCATAAAGCAAAATCAATAAACCATAATATATCGGAAAGGGCAGAAAGGACAAACCCTTCTTGAATATCTTTGCCAGTTTCCCACCTCCACCGGGTCTCTCCTTCTCCGTAGGAGCTGGATGTTCTTTATGGTCTTTATCCTTCCCCTCCGTTTGATGTGCTTCGACAAAAGACCCTTGTCTACTCGGCTGACGCTTTGCACCCACTTCCGCTTTGACCTTATTCAATAGCTCCTGAAGGGTTTCCAAGTCCTTGACACAAACCATCGGCTCGTTCGGTCAAGGTTACTGAGAGTAAAAAAGGACACACAGTTCCGAGCCGCTCGACTTCCTCTAGTGCCCTTCCCTTTCCTCCCATCATTGCCATCCCCAAGCTCTCTCTCTTCCTCTTTCCCGCACCGCCAGACTTCACCAACCTCCCAAGCGTGTTTGTCCACAAATCAAAGTCCGCCTCGTTCAGGGCACGCAGATGCCATACCTCCCGACCCGTGTCGATGTTAAAACTCCTGGGGGTGCGAGGGACATGTCCTGGCGGTTGTGGATGTTGAGAGGGCGGAGGCGGGTGGGGGACGCTGATGGTGCAGTGGTGGATGTTTACGCGCTGACGGGCTGGGGTGTCGGGAGTGAAAGAGTACGATAGCACACCCTGTTTCGCGTCATGTGACGGGAGAGAAGAGAAATGGAAGGAATAGGTACGGTGTTTGACAACGTGAAGTGTCGTCTAGCGAAACCTAGGGAACAAGATGATGAGCTTCTGCTTCGAACCCAACTCCCAGGGAAGAGCACACCTTGTAACCTCTTGGATTTCTTCTTCAACAAGTAACCTTTGAGCACAACATGCTCTTCTAAAGCTACCAGATGGCAAGTCAATACTTCTCCCTTCCCGCTGCGAGAGAATTATAGGGGCGACGCACGAAGACCCATAGGCTGGCCTAGTGAAGCCATCTTGCAGTTTAGCTTTCTGTTTCTACAGCTTATCAGTTAGCTGGCCTGCCGTGGCCAGTGAGCTAAAGACTGTTATTTCGTCGTTTCTCGCTTTTGCTTCACTCTAAAGTCACTGCAAAATTGCCGCTGAATAGCCGTCAGTCAAGGCGGTCGGAAATGCATTCCCCACTTCCCCGCGGGTCGTGCCGCATCCACGGCCAGCAGCAAAAGAATATATGAGAAGACTGCCTTCTTGGAGCCCCTAGATTGCTGCTGTGTCTTACGCTGTGTTGTCTGAGAGCGTCGGGTCATAAAACCCTGAGAATTGAGAAAAGAAATCCCGGAAAAATCGCATGAAAGCGAAAGCGAAAGCGAAGTTTTCAAGTTGTCGAAATAAACAGCCCTTCAAGGATGTCTTCTGACAATAGCGTCACCCTCCCTTCGATAGGAGGCATAATTTACATAGCCATAAAACCTCTCATACGTCTCCTCCTTCCAGCGCTAGCAGGAGCACTGCTTTATCGCGCGAAGCTGTTGAATGAAGTGGGGATGAGGAACATCGGACAGGTCATCCTGAACGTGTTGTTGCCTTCCCTGCTTTTCTCAAAGGTGGTACCTAGGTATGTCCCTCTCATTATGAGTATCTCCAGTCAGAGGAGGACCTGACGTCTTGTTTGTGCTGTTTCAGTATCACCAATGAAAATTTGCCAGAGCTGGGGATCATTATCCTCGTTGCCGTCTTCTACCAGGTCAGTGCCTTTCCTTTCCTCTCCTAGCTTGGTAAAATGAGACTTATATGACGCGTTGTAGGGAACGAGTGCAGCAGCAGCAGTCATCATGCGGTCCGTTTTCACATCATCCAACACTCCAACAAGTTCGCTGATGTTTCATGCAGAGCGGTGGTCGAGATTCCATCGAACTTTCGGCACGGATTTCTGGGTAGCTCTTCCTTTTTCTTGCTCTTTCGAGCGGTACCCAGAGTGACCTCCTTTGTCCGGATCCAAAGCTGCCGCCATTTTCTCCAACTGGGGAGACCTGCCTACTGCCGTGATCCAGACGGTCACCTCATCGACACCGTTTGGCAAGCCGGGCGAAAGTGACCTTGCCATTGCGTGCGTTTTCTTCAATAGAAAAGCTACATAATGACGTATTTAATGTACTAGCTATGTTTCAATCTTCATCCTGGTTTACTTCATCTCCTTCTTCCCGCTCCGTGGGTCCTACCTCATAAAGAAAGACTACGACCCGCCACCACCACCCGCGCTCAGTTCCGGACGTCGTATTTGGCGCCGCATCATCTATGGCTACGACGGGAAGAAGGCTGACACTTCCTCCACTTCGACTGCAGCGGTAGGACGGGACGAACACTATTCTGGGGGAGAGAGCACACAGGTACAGACGCCAGCGGATGAGGTGGATCTGGAAGCGGAATGGGCGGATGCGAACGAAGGATCGAAGATGGATGGTGGTGCGATAGAAGGTAAGTTGGAGCTGAAAAGAGTCAATCGAATCCTAGAGAACGCTGCAAAAGACCCGTCGACCTCGAACGCAGTCAAACGTCCTTCGCACGTAAGGGAGAACTCCACCACTCCTACATATCCACCTACTCCGCGTCTCAGCTCTCAATCTCAGTCTCAACACCAACATCCGGTCGCTCCTCCTTCTCCCTCGCTCGGTAGGATACAGCGTTTCACAATATTGCTACGCTCTATCTTCACCCCTCCTACCATCGCCCTCCTCTTCGCACTCATCATCGCCTTCGTGCCTACCCTCAAAGCTCTCTTCCTGCACCCAACCTCCGGATCCTCCCCCATCTCGTCAGCACCTGACGGACTACCACCGCTGAGCGTCTTCCTGGACGCCGCTACCTTCTTAGGGAACGCATCGGTGCCCATGGGACTCATCGTCCTCGGTGGGAGCTTAGCGAGCATGCAGATCAAGAGGCCTATTTCCAACCTCCCTTTAAGGAGCATATTGGGCCTGGCGGCGTGGAAACTTGTCATCCTTCCTGTATTGGGAGTGGTACTCGTAAGGGCGTTGACAGATGCTGGATTGGTGGAGAGGGAGAACAAGGTGTTACGATTCGTGCTCATGTATTTCGCTTGCGTGTGCGTCTTCCGTTATTGGTCGGCGTAGTCAACGGTGCAGCGCTGACAACTAACCCGAACTTGGATCTGGTTGGTGTGGTGTGTAGTCCGACGGCGACGACGCAGGTCATTTTTACGCAGGTTTATGCCCCAGAAGGGAGGGAGAGCAATTCGCATCTCCTCGCAGTGTATTTGATCGTGCAGGTACCTCCTCTCCTCGGTCACATCCTCCCTTCTCCGTTGCATGCATCTGCAGAAGCTGACGAAAGGATCAGTATATCGTACTCGCTTTCTCGAGCGTCGTTCTCACGTACGCTCTTTCTTTCACTCAGACTAGATGGATCCTGAGTGCTGATGAATAGGGCACTCATACTTTCTATGCTCTTTTAAGTTGTATCTTGGGGGAATTAGGAGGAACAGGTGGACAAATTGTACAACAAGCAATATAGATCCTAATTTTTTGGAATGGTTACATACTTAAGCCAATTTCCAGCATCAATCCTTGACCATGTTGCGTATCTCAAACATTTACCCTCATCAGACAGTTTCATCGCTTTATAACAACCTACAACCCTCCAACATTTCATAAATCAGCCCCAAATCCCCCTATCTCCCTCTGAACCCCACAACCCTTTCCACCCAACCGGTTCGCTGACATGCACTTTGTCCGGCTCCTGCACTCCAAGAACGGTCAACACCTGGGACCTCAAGAGGAGGACCTTTTCCCTATTATCTCCTTCGGACGCATATATCAGAAGCGTCTCCACTGGCGCTTGAACTGGGGATGGGGTAGTGGCGGAAGAGAGGCGAAGGAGGAAACGGCGGAGAAGACCCGAGGAGGGGAAGTAAGGGAATGCTGGCGGCTTTCCTCCTTCCTGTGAAGAGGAAGAGGTAGAAGACGTGTGGTATGGTGTAAGTTTCTGGAGGTGTGGTGTTAGAGCGGTGGAAGCGGTGGTGGTTGGGAGGAGAAAGTGTCTGAGAGGCGAAGGGCTAGGATCCATCCAATATTAATATAGTCAGGAGGAGGATGATAGAATGGCCCACTTTTGGATATCTGCATCAACCCTCCCCTCGTCCCCTACACTCGCAAGCACCAGAACGGAGCTAAAACCCTCCGCGGCGATCCAAGAGAGGAGGCGGTCGATGAATTCATCCTTCTTCGCCTATCCAACATCGATATCATCCATCAGTCCGTGTCCGTCCATTGATCGATCGCCGAAAATTTGGGAAGATAAAGACTCACCTTCAAGATCGGCGCTCTCTGTTGGAGGACGACCCAACCTTTACTCTCGTCCACCCATACCTCCGCAGGCATAGTGATCCCTTCTTTCCGCTGCGATGCATGTCCAGACTGAGCGCCAGGGCCAGGAGGCAGGTGGTCGAGCGGTCCAACGGCCGGTACGGAGAGGGTGGGGTCGAGGAAGCCTGTGAGGACGAAGGAGAGGGTGGGCGAATGGAGGAGGAGGTCGGTGGAGAGTTGGGGGAGGGAGGAGATGGTGGGGAGGGGGAGGATGAGGGTCTTGTTCTTGAAGGAGGACTTGGAGGTGGAGCGGGAGACGAAGAATGGGAGTGCCATCGTGGACTGAGGTATCGTCGTAGATGATGATGGTATGATCGTATTTATGAGTATCAGTGGACGCGCACGCGGGAGACGCGTCATTCCAGGACGCATTTCGCGGTTCGGTTCATATCAATATCACCAACTGTAATGAATCCTGAGTAGTATGATGATGATTTTATAGACAGGAAACAATGCTATCCACAAAACAAACGAGATAAAAACTAATGATCCCCTCTACTCGTCTGATACGGATCCTCCATCTCCTCCAACCCGGTCCCTCTCGCCCCTCCTTCCCGCCTGTCCATGTCCATCTCTATCAGATCCAGCTTCTTCTTCTCCGCATGCTTCCTCCTATTCTCGAAAGACACCTGTGCGATGTTCCACGATATGAGAGGGAGTGCACTTTACATTCCATTACAAATCAGCACTGAGGAAGTTGACGGAGGGGAAGATGTGCTCACATGAAAAACGTCAATGATTGCGCTTGACGGGGAAGACGGAGGATACGGCCTCCTACGAAACCTATCCCCCATTACTGTTAGCGTCTGACGCCTCGGTTCAGCAGCAAGGAGAGCAGAAATGAACAGTTTAAACAACAATATGTAAGAGAACACTAACTGGACACAAAAGCGCCAGCGGTACCACCGAGTGTTCCCTCAAAAGCTGCATTCTGCACAACCAATGCATCAGTATGAGTCGTTGATCCTCGGACATCCCTAGGCTCCACCGGGCAGGTCCCAGTTGAGATGGGCAAGGTTCGGAGGAGGTGAGGAGACGAACGTCTGTGACTTCCTTCCACTCTGCTGTTGAAAGCTTCGATTCGAGAGGCTGACGTGGGAAGGGAGAGAAGACGCCAGAGTCCCAGGCGTCGCGCAAGCGTTGGAGGATGTCCATTCCTCTGATTTCTATGCAAGTCAACAAGTCGGACTTTCCTATTCTGACAATCTTTCCCGCTCAGTTCAAGCCTTACATAATCACTTCACTTCACTGACCACAGCATAGAGAATCATCACAGTACAGTATTCATCCAGGGACACGCAAACAAAATCTACTCGCTAACAATCCAGTTTATTTGTTTACTAATTATCAAGACAAAGACGCGATGTCAAAGCCACCCGAAATCCTGACATTCGACCTCGTACGCCGCTTCCTTCCAGCGAAACAAAAAATAAGTAACTGACTGCATTTTGTGGTAACGTTAGACGGTAGAACGTCCTCATCTCTCCTCCGTCCTCCGATTGATGCTTCACACCATCCTCTTCCATCGAACGCCAGGAAGCGTGGCGCCGACGAGCCTTCAAGCTTACGACCTAACCTTTCCCGCTGTCGAGAGTGTGGAGATCAACGAGCTCGTGGAGAGTAAAGTACAGGAGGCGGAAAGAGAGGTGAAGCGTAACAAAGCGCAGGTACGACAGCCAACTTCCACACGATCTCCTTGTTATCTTCTCTCTTCTCTATTGGCTGACTCCGTCCCATTTTGGGATGACTATAGATTGTCTTGCTCTTCCACGAAAAGCGTCCACCAACCTCAGCACCCAAATCCCGTCCCCAATCCGCAGTGTCAGGGATAACCAACTGGTTCTCCTCCCGCCCTCTGGCCGTTCAACCGACTCCAAATCCAACATCTCCTGATCTTCCAGCGCCGTGGGAAGCCTACGTCATCAACCTCACCCTTCCATCCTTCACACCGTCCGTGTCGCGAGCTAACGCTGAACGACTGTTGAGGAGACAGTTGTCCGGTTTCGTGCTCAAGGTCATCGAGTGGACGGCGGCAGGGAGGGAAACTCCTGCGATCACAAGTCAGGAAGTCGCGCCTTGGCCTATCCGTGTATGCCCTACTTTCCTTCGCCCCCCATAAATGGACCTGTATCCGTTTCAGCTGAATTGTCAGAACTGAAGCACCATAATGGGACACAGATCCTCATTAATCCCCTGTACGGAAGTCTAGGCTTTTCGATCCCTGAGACGTCAACATCGAGGAAACCGTCGGTTTTCCCACCTACCGTTGGATACAGAGAACGAGGTACAACTATGCCGCTGCTCAAGGATCAACTTTCTGAACCTGTTTGAAATCCCCCGTCCCACCGGTATTGATAAACTGTAACATGATTCTAAAGCGGGATTTTTGGCATTGTGTACTTCACCTCTTTCCCATTTCCTTGATGGAAGCTTACTAACAGTTGGCTTGATGGACCTGATAGATGATAGATGTAGAACTGCGGAGTGTACAAGCATCTCTCTGTACAATAACGACTTGCCCGACGGCACGAGTGAACTTAACTTCCTTCCACAATTATAGCCGGTTCAGGAACATCCCATCATTGTTTGCCGCGACATCGCCCCTGTCCTGATTACCTCAATGTCGACTGACCCAGGCGATGCGTTTACAACTGCTGCAGAGAGAGGATGCCCCACCGAAGTACTGTGTGGGTGCAGTATAAATGCTGTTCCGATCCATGTTCCTCCTTCCATAACAGTAACTTGAAGCTGTCCAAACTTCAACGCAAACATGATAACGTCAACGATCGAAATCGCCTCTCCCCCCGAAAAGGTGCGATCGGTGGTGCGCCTCTCCTTCGATGCTGTATTTTTACTCTTGTAGTCTCGATTCTCATGGCATTTCTCCCTTCGTGTTCATTTAGTTTCTTGACTTCCCCAAGATGCAAGAATGGCACAAAGGCTTCATAGCATCGATCGTCGTCCAAGGAGCTGAAAAAGGGACCGGTCACGATGTCAAGGTTGGAGATAAACTTGACAGCTCACTAGGGGGTATCAGCGTCGTCCAGGTCGTCGAGGTGCTTCTTTATCATTCCAGGTGACTCGTTTGGAAATTGAATTCTGACGGAGCAAGTAGGAGAATTCTCCAACCCAGTTCAAGACTCGTGGTGTTTGGTGCGTTTTCTCTCCTCACCCTCACTCACTCCCAGTCAACGGAGTCGAGCGCTCTGATTTTGATTTTAAATGAAGGCACGGCGTCCTCACTGGAATTCACGGTTATCGTTTTGAACCTTCAAGTACGAATCCGGGGGGAACGACGTTTACTCAATGGGAGGAGTTCGAGGGACTGCTCTCTTTCGTGATGGCTCCTTCTTTGGGAGGAAAAACGACTTTGAAGCACTTTGAAGGATTTAATGCGGATCTGAAAAGGCATGTTGAAGGAATGCAGGAACACTGAATACTGTATGAATCGGTTCGCACCTTGTAAGTTATTCACGTTCCTAAACGTTTCTCTTCCTCATTGATAATTCATCTCAGCAACATATCCGTGAGCATCACTACGAGATCCATATGTATAGGTTTGTAAACAACATTCTTCCAAGCAAGGTCCAAGGTTGCGTCCCATCTTTAGTCACAGTGAGGTTACTTGTGAATTAATCTTAGTGTCGTGAGCTTAATCTGAACGCGTACTCTTTCCTGCTTTATCATACTTTGTCCATCTGTTCTCCACGTATTCATCTGAGATGAAGACTTTGAAATGGATCCCGCTTGAATCAAATCCAGAGGTGATGAACCAGGTTCGTTTAGCACTTTCTCCCGATCGCGCTCATTCCGCATCCTTCCCAGTGGGCATCAACTCTAGGAATGGACGTAGAGGCAGTATGCTTCCAAGATATATTTGGATTGGATGAAGAGCTTCTTTCCTTTCTTCCTACACCAGTTCATGCCGTAGTGCTGCTCTTCCCCATCAGCGAAAAGTAAGACGTTTTCTCACCAGTGCATCCGTGAGTCGCTAATGGGAGAATTTAGGTATGAAGAGGCGCGAAGAGCAGAAAATGAGATCTTGAAGAAGGAAGACGAGAGAAGAAAGGAAGAGGGCGTAAAAGATCCTGGGCAAGAATTAATCTATGTCAAACAGCTCATCAACAATGCTTGTGGGACGATGGGTTGTGAGTCCCTCAGTTCTGTTAGAACTCGACCTGAGCTTGAGTTTATTATGCGCGATTAGTGCTCCATGCGATTCTTAACTCGCCAGGTGTCCGAGATGTCCACATCAAGGATGGCCCTCTGATGGACCTATACTATTCATTTCTCGGGAAGGTACAGCTTACTTCTTCGACAATTCTTCTCTGATGTGGGGTACAGACCGCGCAAGAGCGAGGAGAAATACTAAATAACGCTGAAGAAATAGCGTCAGCCCATCATGCATCTGCTAGTGCAGGACAAACTAGAGCCCCCTCTGCTGATGAAGATGTTGATCGTGCGCTGCTTCTTCTCTCTTCTTACTCCCGCAGTATCGACGCCAACGTTTCTTCTTGGCTCGATAGTGCATTTTGTCGCCTTCGTGGAGTGGGAAGGACAGCTGTGGGAGTTGGATGGGAGGAAGAACTATCCCGTGTGTGCGTCTTCCCCGCCCTGATCCATCCATATCCAGCACTAATTCGTGTGCGTGCATTTTGGATTTGTGGGCTGGCGAGCAGGTCATGGATCTGTAGACGAGGGACGTCTTGTATTCAAAGCTGCAGACGTGGTCAGGGAGAAATTTATCGGCTTGACGGACAGCCTTCAGTTTAACTTGATCGGATTGGCGAGAAATGCTGGTTTGTAGAAGACAAGCGATTGACGCCCTTGACGCCCTTGGTTAGTGGTCCACTTATTGCTATTGCAAACCAGCAAACTAATGTGCTGACCAGGCTGGGTTACAGTGTTGTAGCAACAAATAATGTATGCAAATGTCAGAATCTCCTAATGGTCGACTCAACACCATACCATCCGACTGTCTTGTTGCTGTCGTCGTATGCGGAAACCGACTGAGCTTCCTCAGGCTTCTCAGACCTCAATCCCCAATGTATAATTCTGCCTCAATCGCCCAATCTCAGGATTGATCAATCTTTCCGTCACCCTGAGTATTTGACCAACACGCCGTAGAACACTTTACTCGTGAACCGATTCACAGAGTGCGAGCAAACGTTGTGCGCTTTGCCAAAACATCCAATTTACCTTCCCATTGACTAGCTGAAGACCAACCAAATGCATTCCAGTCAACGCGGTTTTACGCTATGAGATACAACCGAGCATCAAAAGCCCACCCATCACCCCATGAAATCTGAAGCATTTGAAGAGCCCTCTCAGAGTAACTCATATCCCAGGTCCAGAAGGACGCCTCCGCTCCGACTTTTACATCGTCACTTCAGCTGTCAACAACCTTTTCAGGTTGAGGTTCCTTCCTGACCAAGTTCTTCGAGCGTTTCTGCCTTCCCGAAGAAAGACAGAGACGAAAGACCTCACTTTAAAAGGGATACGAGTTTCTCCATCATCATCGAGGGTGGAGATTGTGGCTTGCTTGAGCAAGCAGAACATGGAAATCTACTTTAAATAGATCCCGTAAAAGTACTGTTCCCAGGAAGCAGTCAGTCGAGAACTCCAGGCAAGAGGCATGTTGAAAGGACGCACTGTTCTGAGGAAAAAAGGTCGAAAAGTGCGGTCCTTTTATACAACTTGTGGAAACACTGTGAAAGGGTTGTGAAAGTGGTTCATCTTATGTGAAACACTAGTGAACTCACTCGAAACATTTCACCAAAAAATTTCTGCAGAGCGGCGAAAATTTGCAACATCCTCATTCAATTTCCAAGAAATCCCTGCTGCTCATCATTCGAGGACGCAGTGTGCGTAGAGAGTTAGCAGATCAAGCCCAATGAATGGCGAAAATCATGGAAAATCTCATTTTCTCCTCTGGTCATCGGCGAGAAACTTGGGCAGACATGGAAAACGACGCTTTCCAAGATAGGGAGGAATGCTGCCCCGCTGACAAAGAATCGATGGCTCATAAAAGAGCTTTCGCCATCCTCTTACTGATCGATGGTCTATAACGCGGGATTGCTTATACTTCTACTATTCGCTAGTTTTGCACAATCTTTCGCGCCGTACGACGACTTGAGATCTCTCGCTTGGATCATGGACGAACCGTCTGCTCTGCACTCATGGCATCCTGGCGTGAAGGAGGTTCAGGCCAAAGTAGGCTATACGACGTATGGCGACAGAATGTCATACCGAGCTACAATCGATTATCTTCCTCAGCAACATCGCGAATTCTACGCGAACAATGTCGCTTTCCTTCCGCTTACTTTTCTCGACTCAAAATCTAGGCCGTGGTGTTCTTTTTTCTTCCCCGATGAAGAGAAAGATTTTTTTCTCAGGAGTCCAAACGAACGACACGTTAATTTTCATGCGAGAACATGGAAAGGCGACCCTGCTGAGTGGACGTTGCTCAAAGATAAGGATCGAAAGAAGATCAAAATTCCCGATGATCCATATTCCTCTGGAGAGGAAGGAGTGATTTTGACGGCTGGATTGGGGATTGAATTGAGCACAAGGAGGAGGAATAAGTTGGCTGGGAGGGTTGAAGGGTTAGACGTGAAGGAGATGGGAGAAGAAATTAGAATTGCGGGTAGGATCCACGCTGAACAAGTTCTTGGTTAGTCTCAGTTCAATTCCTGGAAACGGCAAATCAGACTAATTGGCGGCTGTACAGGCAATTGTCCAAAATACATTCCCCTTCACAAGCTGACGAAACATGCTTGCCATCCTCGAATGGTTGCGTCCTCGCTGGGATCTCAAGGTCCACTTCCCCTTTCAACTCAAGCAGTAGAGGTGATCCATCGCTCATCTCTATACTTCTTCGGGACCTCCTTCACCTCTGCGTCCGCTGTCAGCATGGAGCATCCGCCTCACATGGGAATGAATGAACGAGCTGGTCGAGCAGGCTTCGTCCGATTTTCTCCCTCCAAGCAAACAATCTACGCTCCGGACTATTCCGGCAATCGCATGATGAGTTCTCTGGGAAATGTACAGGTGGATGGTCGCTGTGCGCTGTCATTTCCCGACTTCGAAACTGGGGAACTGTTGCACGTGACGGCGAAAGCGAGGGTATTGGTAGGAGAGGAAGCGAGGAAGATCATGCCGAGGTTCAAGAGGGCGATACTGGTTGAAGCAGAAGTTGAAGACTGGATTTTGTTAGAAGATGCCTTGCCAGTGAGGGATTTTGAAGGGAAGGAGGAGGAAGGAAGAAGCCCGTATTCCCCTCCGGTTTTCCATCTCTTAGAGGAGGAGATAGCGAAAGGATTTGTGCAGACAGACGGGGATGGGAAGGAGGTGCTGTTGGAGAAAATTGAACTCCTACTTCCAGAAGAACGGGCGAACGAAACGAACGAAGATCGGATCGCAAGGACCAATCTCGGTGTCTTCCGTTTCAGGCTTCTTGAAGATAAGGGTCAAACAACTGCCACTCCTTACGCCTGGAAGGCAGGTCAGTACGCTATTCTGGACTGGTCAGCATTCGCTGGTGTCCCCGAGTATCGGCATATGGCGTATGGGAATGAGCAATCCGTGAACGACGAATCTGTTCGGAGTTGGACGATCTCTTCCATTTCCTCGCCGGAGAACACGTTTGAGCTCACGATGCGCCTCGTACCGGAAGGAAGGATAACTGGCATGCTCTTCGACGTTGCCAAAGCTCTGTACATCCGTCGCCCCGAACTATTGGCAGATTTGAGACAGTTGAACATCAAGACAAAGCTCGTCGGTGTCGCAGGAGACTTCTATCCCTCTGACGAAGAGAAAACACTATGGGTATCTGGCGGAGTTGGCATCACGCCGTTTCTCAGCTTCTTGAAGGACGCACTGAATCAGAAGAAAAAACTGGACATCGTCTGGGCGGTCCAAAGCAGGGAACCGAATATTTGGGCAGACCTCATTAACAAGATTCTGTCGGAGAAGCCCAATGATTTCGGGCTAAGCATCGCCATTACCTTTTTCAGTCCAACGATAGGCAACGACAGAACAGAGAACATGACGTGGCTGACTACGCTTGCAACATTCCCAGGTGTTACTGCAAACTTGCGAAAGGGAAGAGTGGAGTCTGTATTCATGAAAGCAGTAGAAGGTGTCAAATCTCGTAGTATTTTTGTTTGTGGACCTGCGGCGATGGAGAACGCTGTTATTGGGATGCTTGGGCAAGATGGGGTTGACGTGACAAAAATCAGAAGAGAGAACTTCAACTTTTGATGTCTGATCAATCGATCTTGTAACAATCCGTGTGTCATAAGCGTATGTTATAAGCGTGGGCAGATGTGATTCAGTTAATGTTTTGAGACTGTTGACCATGGCTGCCTGAACTGAAACGTGCAGTTTGAGTATTATATTGTTCGAAAGAGTGAATATTTGGACTGTAACATTAGTCTGTCAGACAATATCAGATGTAAAGATGTACTTGATCTGGCACGAATTTTCATTGAACAAGGTGAATTTGAAATTGTTGGTTCGCTTGTAATGCAACTTGCAAATCTCATCACTGGCACATTATCCCAGGGAGGCGGATGGGTCGAAAGAGATCCGAAAATCTCAGCAAAACAACTGGTGCTGCAACCAAAGTTTCCTGGTGCCTAGCGTTTATAAAAAAATTTATATTCAAACGGAAGACTTCAAATGGCAGAGTCAACTCACATTTACTACTCCAAGTCCCACACTTATTCACCATTCGTCCTCCCTTCTTATCCATCCGGCCCTTTGCAGCTCACAGCGGATGGTTCCTTGATTATTACCACAAACCGCTCCATCTACATAGTCGTAAGCACACATCATGGGGTCAATCCATTTTCTCTCTAATGAGTTCAAACCCAGACACCATCCTTGTTTCTCGGAGCAGACGTTGCAAACTTGCCTTCCAAGCTTGTCCATAAAACTCAGTTGCCTTCTGCGGCGGCAGCTGCTGATTTGGAAGAAGAGGACGAGCTTGCAGAGTTCGAGCTTGCTGGAGAGGACTTCGAATGCTTCAAGACGGAAATTGAGATTATGACGAGGGATACCCTCACGACCTGGGAAAATTACTCCAATGGTGTGCATATCCCTTGCTCTCCACTATCTTTCAAAAGAGTCATCAGTAACGTGCTTCTATATAGACCCACGAAGCGTTTCTCAAGGACCGGTTGAACCTGCTTGGAAAATGGCGATTCCTTCGCCGTCATTCATCTCTCCCTTAGGAACGTAGGTGTGCGGTCTCGCAAACAGGATTGCGAGCTGAGTATTTGTCTAAAGGTGCATAATTGCTGCGTTAACAACGAACCACGACGTCTTGATATACAGTCCCTCCAAGAACGCTCATCGTGGCGAATGGATACAGGTAATTCTTGCCTCAGAGTGTGAGGCAGTTCTCACCCATGTAGTCCGCAACATTGACTCCTCTACTCCTCGATTCCGCCTTCAGCGATACAGGACTTGGATCGCTCTCCATTGTTGACAAAAACAACTTCACAGGAGAAGTTGAGAGTGCGAAAGAATCTTTAATTCGAGCTGGTGCTTTGAAAAGAGCTCAGACCGTCGGTGCGTGGTCTTAACCCGTGCCTTACAGTTGTAACATCGCAGCAGCGCTTGCCTGGGCACCTGCCTTGACTCACGGGCAGGAAAACCTTCTGCTTTTGGCTCAAAAGTCGGGAGATTTGGCGTTATGGAAGTACATATTTATATTACTGTCAAGGCTGAAAGCTGACCATCGGGTTCTAGGTGCGCTTCACGCTCTGATTTTGATCTGCTCTCCTTCTGGAGACCTGAAGGGTTACAAGGTTGGATCACTGGTTTGGCTTGGATGGATGAGTGGCTCGTCTCCTCTACTAACAGTCTGTCCTTCTTCTGCCGCAGACAGTGTCCTGAATTCTCGACAGACCGCGTCAATTATGTCGCTATTTCAACTTCATTCGGTCATGTCTTCATTTTGAAGATTACTTTCTCCTTACAGGAAGGTCGAAACCTGTGGGAAACGCGGGACGTGCAAGAGATTCATGGTCGGGATGATAGAACGGTCACATCTCTCAAATGGATTATTGATGGTGACGTGCGCTTACTAGTGGTTTCCCTCTGCTGCCTCATCACTAATACCAGCTTTTTAGTGCGTAAGGCTAGTATTCTCCAAGGTTGGCCAGGTACACCTCGCATCGTGGGAGAACCATGAAGATCTCGAGAATAATAACTTGCAGAGTATTCGTAGCTTGGATTTGCCATCAATGGGTTCGTGGGATGGAGCATCACCTTGGGCTCCTATCGTGGGTACGGCATTGCTCCGTCAGGGAGGTGTCACTAAACGGGAACGTCAGGCTTAAACTTTTCAGTACAATCCCAAACTCTCCTTACAACGCTCTCTTCAGCTCTGACTTACGTCGTCTCCGTTCCTGAGCTCACTATAGATGACTCTAGCTCGCAAACTCTCTCACTGTTTATTCGCTCTCAGTTCGAAACTATCGAGAAGGAAAAACTCCTCAAGGTGGAAAAACAGAACTGGAATAAAGTGAAAGGTTTCGGAAGCAGGGATTTGATGCGTTGTTTCGGGTTTGTATCAGGGCCTTGTAGCCTGGCATGGTACATCTATAAGTAAGTTTACTCTGGTTCTGCTCGAAAAAGGAATCGAGAAGGGTTCAGGAAGGAACGACCGCAGAGCTTGGGCTATAGAGCCGATAAGCTGGAAAGAACAACGATTATGACCACGAACCTTTTTGGAGGACCGAAGAGCGTAAAGGACGAGCTATCAGCCTTACTTCAAAAGCCTCCTACTCGTATGCCGATTTTTGACTCAGTGTTTACAGCTCACCTATCACACTAGTCATCCAGGAGTCGTCCGCGCTCACTCTCTTCCCGTATCTCCTTTACTTCACACAAAACATGTCAGATCCCCAAGTTTTGCGAGAGTTTCTCAACGTCGCCCAAGAATTTTCTGCGATAGCCTCTCACAATACACAGCCTGAAAGGGGAATGTTTGAGGACAATCTGATCAAGTTCATTCTTCTGGATAAGGAGCTACAGAGCCTGAGGCTTGTGACATGCTTGGCGAAATTTATCTTGGTACGGTTTACACTTGGAAAGGTCAAGAGAGATGAATTGAAAGAAATGCAGGACAAATGTCAAGTTGACGACGAGCTCAAGACCAAACTTCAGACGCTCACGTACAAACTGCGGACGAATATGAATCGATGTCTATATCAGCGCCTGCTTTCCGCCCTGCAATCCGAGGCTGCCGACATATTACAGTGTACGTTTTCTTTATCGATTGTTTGTCTTACTGAACAACTTGAGCAGGGCAGGATCAGCAGTTGCTGTTGAGACTTCAAAGAACCACGACTGCCTTACAAGCTGGAGCTCTCGATCCCGTCGATCCAGATGCCTTCACAGCAACTCCAGATTCGTCAGATGAGAGAGAGGATGATCTGTGTCCTGCTTGCGAAAGCAGCATCCCTTTTCAGCACCTGCGGTATGCACGCTGTCCCGATGGGCACATATGGGGTATGTTTCCTCCATTGCGCAAAATTGGGAAAATCTGACGCAGACGTGTAGATCGGTGCTCTGTCACCCTGAAAGTGATTGTCGGAACGAAGAATGGAACATGCACGGGATGCGGTAGGAAGAGCTTGCTCAGCGCGGCTGATATTCAAGGTGAGGGCGGTGGACAAGATTCCAGAATGGATGTCGATCAGACCTTCGAGGATCGCGCATTGGGAGTGTTGAAGGCCTGCATATTTTGTGGTTGTCGGAAGATGCGTATACGATAACTAGCCCAGTGACACAGGCACGTTCAAACAGTTGGCATTCTATTCTCATGATTGCAGTCGAGTGATTTCTTGTAAGAATCTCAGGAAGTACCTGAAGTGCAGCATTCTAGTGACGCTAATATAACTCATGTTGTGAAGAAAGTTATTTCAAAAAGATTTGGACCATTAGGCTGTGAACAATGCACTTAAAACTCAGTATTCAGCGATTCAGCCTCAATAATTCTGAGAAGATCTGTCGTGTCTGATGACAGCAAGAGGTCCATTGAAACTGTCAGATCCGTGAGCGTTTCGCAGAAGCCGCTTGATTATCGGGAGACTTTCTTCTCAACGAGCTGCGTCCATCTAATTCCAATCTGGAGACGATGAGACCATCCTGTTATGAATACATGGCCCCCCTGACGGAGTTCGGGGGTCCGAAACTAGTATAAGGGAGTCCTCCAGAAAGGAGCCTGTGAGGTAATCAAAATTCCTACTTCTAGCGCGAATGGCGGTAATCTTACCCCTTTACGACAAGATTACTCACAGCCAGCGTGCAAGGAGACACAGATGTGTGGCTGCTCAGCTCCCAAGTGGTCCACATTTCAACGAAACTCAATGAAGATACAGAGGTGACGAAATACGGACACGATTCGCTACACATTGTTTCATGTTTCATGAGTGCCCACCAATAAAAAAACCAGTGAAGTTGCTGAGGACTAACATTCCGGGCGGAGATGGACTACGGTCATAGTGAGCGTGAGCTTATTGTGTTCCCGCGCACAAACCGCTCAGAGCGATTTCTGCGGCACTCCTCCCTCACCCTCCCTCCCCCCGACTCACGCTTACATCAGCGCTCTCCCTCAAAGGCTAGAAGCTTGTAAGGATCGAACGAAACCTCTGTGGCTGCCAAAAACGTTGGGTGGGTATCGATGGAAAGGCGGTGGACCGATGAGAAGAACCATGACACCATCAGTCTTGGAGGGTCCATGAGATGTTCTCCACGACGATGATCGGAGAGCGCGTGCATCGCGATCAAGAAGCTGCTCTTTCCGGCTCCTTCGGCCGCTTCCAGTGGTCCATAAAAGGGGGAGGTCCTCCCAATTTGTCCCCCCATCTTTTAGATCAACTCGAAGATCCCAGTCCATTTTCGGCTTACGCGAAAACATCCGGTCAACGATAGTTAGATATTCAAAATGATGCGTCTCGCTGCTGCTCTTGCTTTCTCTTCCACTGCGCTTGCGCACTTTACCCTCGACTTCCCTCTGAGTCGTGGGTTTGACGACGACATCGAGCCTCAATTTTGCGGCGGTTTCCCAAATGTAACCGGACGCACCGTCTTCCCTCTTGGTTCGTTTCTTCCTCCAATACTTTTCTTTCCTACGCTCATGCTGTGGCGTAGGTCCTGCACCAATCCTCTTTGATTCCCATCACGACGCCGCGAAGGTCGAAATCATCATTTCGCCCAACCCGAACCCGCAAAATTTCAGCGTCTTCAACGTGACCTCCTCTGGTGCCACAATCCCGCCTCTCAAGCCTTTCTTCGACATCACTAATGCCGGAGAATTCTGCATCAACGTCGATATCTCCTCGCTCGGAGTCTCAGATTTCGCGAACGGGACAAACGCCACTATTCAGGTCGTCTATAACGGAGGGGACGGACCTCTGTGAGTCTCTTCTCTTTGTCGAGATTGGGAGCTAATGGCGAATGACAGATACCAATGCGCCGATGTTACCCTTTCCACTGAATATACCGCGTCTAACATCACCTGTGCTAATTCAACCGCCACTAACACGAACAGCACAGGTGGAGGAGACGCACCTGCTTCTGGAAACACTGGCGGTGGCAGTTGGGCATTCAGGAATACGCAGGTCGATGCAAAGGTTGCAGGCCTTGCAGCACTCGTCGCTGCCGGAGTGATGGCTCTCATGTAAACACTTTCAGAACCATGATGCTGATTTTGGGACGATGAAAAGAAATGATAAATGTCATGACTGTTTAACATTGTTTATTGTGAAGCACATTATGAACTGGACTACTGGAGTATGTCTACGGTATGTCCAAAATGCTGGATCAAACTGCCGTTGAAGCCGATAAAAAGATCAGGACCTTTTGCTCAGCTGCTTCCGGACAACGAAACCGGGAAGGTGCGATTTAAAACTACGACCATCTCACGACCCCGATCTCCCCTTGTCAGCATAGCTACGCAGAACGTCCTATAAAAGGGTCTGATCTTCTCCCTGCCCACATTTCCCCCCAATCTGCCCCAAAATTGTAGCAGCCAAACGGATTCGCAACCATAATCGCAAAGTACGCCTCGCCTCTTCCCTTTCACCACAAGCTCCAAGTTCTGACCTCCATGAACAGCAAAATGATTTCTTTCTTAACGATCCTGCTCTCCATTTCCCTCATCCCCTTCTCTCAAGCTCACGATCATGGTGGCTCCATGTCTGACGGTTCGACTATGAGCGTCAAGTAAGTCTTTCTTGTGCAGACCACTGCGCATAAATCCCTCACGTCATCCCTCGAATGAACAGCGCCCTCATGGGTCAATTCCACACCGGAATCGGAGGAGATCAGCTCTGGTTCGCAGGCTGGATCCCGACGAGCGCAGGTACGACTTTCGCGTCTGCTTTTGGACTCGCCCTCCTCGCCGTCTTCTCGCGTCTCCTCTCTGCCGTTCGAACGCAGCTCGATCACCAATGGGCAGTCAAAGGACGAGTTATGCGCCTTCAGGCTATCGAAGCTTCGAGCGGTCGAGCGAGTGCTGTCGGACTCATTGATGGGGCTGCGACTCAACGGAAAAGTGCTGGTTCTGCCTCTGTGGATTCGACGACTTCGGATTCGAGGGAGAAGACGCGTGCTCCTAGTCGCCTCACTCCTTTCATCGCGGCCCATGATATCCCTAGAGGGCTGCTTCAGATTCTTCAGAGTGGAATTGGCTACCTTCTCATGTTGGCCGTCATGATGGGGAACGTATGGTGGTTTATTGCGGTGTTGTTAGGCTTGGGAATTGGAGAGACGCTCTTTGGCAGGTTCGCACATGTGGAAGATCACCATTGATGGAGCAACGAAGGCGACGACGGAAGTCGATACAAGACATGCTGATTATTGGTAAATGTTCATTAGTGTTGACTGACGGTGGATGAATCAATCTAAATTGGAATGCATTCTTGTCGTATTACATTATCCCATTCTCAATCCTCATATCCATCACTAAGCTCGTAACCCAATGTATCTACTCCTTGAATTCTCCTTAAAGCTGTCTCATGCATCAGCACTTTGAACTTGACTGATGAACCCATGTCCTCTTGAGACACAGAACGACAGTGACTCGTATGAATGAAGACGGCGATGTCGCGCGGCGACTAGTCGTTACGCAGGAAAACATGATAGCACACGTTTCAACATCGTTGGCAAACGATGGCTATGCGATTTGACCGAGGTGTAAGTAGGATATAAAGGATATCACCAATCAACTTGCAGCAAGCAACGAAACAATTGGTCAAGAAAAATGAGCAGCGGAAGTAAGACGATTCCAGATATATATTCTAAGCCAGAAGTGGCCCAACAATTTCGAAAATTTGAAGGGTTAACGGCCTCCGCTGGTGTTCGACTCCTCGAGCAAAGCGGAATCCTTTCTCTGCCTCTCCCTTCGCCTGAAAATCTCAAGATTCTGGACAACGCTTGTGGTACCGGCGTCATCACGGCCGCGATCAAAAATGAAGAGGTTTTCAAGGATGTTGAGGTCACTGCTGCTGATATTAGTGAGCCCATGATCACAATTGTGAAACAGAGAATAGAAGAAGAGGGATGGAGTAAGGTGCAAACAGCCATCTTGGACGTGATGGTTCGTATCCCTCCACTTGATGATTGCGGTCTAAGACCGCACAGGACCTCGAACTGCCTTCAGATCACTTCTCGCATACAATTACCAACTTTTGCATTTCTACTGTTCCGCATCCAATGAAGGCATTACAAGGTAGGAAGCAGCTGGTGATCAGAAACAGGTTATTCATGTCTTCTTCCTTGCAGAAACGATTCGAGTGACCAAGCCTGGGGGAATAATTGGGTTTACTACTTGGAATCATATAGGATGGTGGGTGGATTTTCCGATGTGAGAAACGAAGGAATCCTCACATCCCATCCTAGGTTCCCACCAGTGAAAGAAGCCGTTTCGCGCCTCCCAGGTTCATTACCGCTCGCCGATCCGAACATAAACTGGATCAAAACCGGCGACTGGCACTCCACGGAATGGGTGGCCAACCTTCTCAGATCACCTCCTTTCTCTCTCGAGGATGTTGACGTCCAATTTTTCCCGTGCATGATGAAGGTGGACAGTGCACACGCATACGTTTACGAGAATACAATGATCCTAAACTTCATTACGATGCAATGGTCCGAAGAACAAAAGGCAGATTCGGAATTGAAGGACCAGGTGAAGAAATCTATCGAGCAAGTGCTGGAAGAACGATACGGCAAAGATACTCCATTTGAATTCGAGTTTATGAGCTTAATCTGTACTGGGCGAAAACCCTTATAGAATGGTGGAAAGGCAAGCGATACACAGCGATCGCGAAATGTTTACATGCATTTTTTTGTTGTGAAGAGCCTGTGAACGGTTCTCCACCCCGCCAGTGACTGCCTAAAATTGCAGGAGCCATAAGTGCACATTACAAGCAAATGCTTCCTCGAATTCTCGGAAAAATGAGAGAATACGGTCAAACGTCTGATGGTCCTTAAGGAAGGAAATTGAAACAACAATCTTGCTTTCCCGTAGCTGATGAATTACATAACAGGGCGGAAAGCATACTAGTTAATGTCTACTGACATAATATCTAGCATTGTGACTGAAAGCTGTCGCTTCGCTGTGACAGTGTTGAGGCGTTTTCTGGTCCGTCGGTGTTTGCCTTCCTGTTTCATAACTAGGCATTGCCGCCATGACACTATAACATTGTAACATTGACATTGGATCATCGAAATCCTGTCGAAATCCAGCTGCTATCATGACTCTCGTCCGTCCTTGCATCGACCTCCACTCTGGAGTAGTCAAGCAAATTGTAGGGTCAAGCTTAGACCTCCAAAATCCATCCAGCTTAAGCCTTCAAACCAACTTCATCTCCTCGTTTGTCTTTTCCCTTCCTTCCATGCAAAATTGATTCAAGATATTGTAGAAAGCCTCCTGCATACTATGCGGAGCTGTATAAAAAAGACAATATGCAAGGCGCTCACGTTATCAAGCTGGGACCAGGCAACGATGCTGCTGCAGAAGAAGCCCTCAAAGCGTGGCCTAGTCCGTCCTTCTTGCTTCATGGATATTTACTTCGTTAAATTTATGGGAAATACAGGCGGCCTCCAACTTGGAGGAGGTATAACGGCTGAAAACGCTGTCAATTGGCTTGCTAAAGGGGCTTCCAAAGTGCGACTGTTCGTTCCCATCTTTTGATTGCGATGATGACAGAGGTGTAAGGTGATAGTAACATCGTACCTCTTTCCCGATGGCCAACTTTCTCAAGTGCGATTGCGCAAACTCAGCGAGGCCGTGCCAAAGGAACAACTAGTGATAGACCTTTCGTCAGTCTCCCTTCTCCTCTGTCCAGTACTCCCAAAAGATCTTATAAGAATTGTGGGAAAGAAAGGTGTAAACGCACGTCTGATAGCGAATGGACCGTCTGCATAAATGGATGGGCGACTCTTACATCTTCCGTCATCTCTCGATCATCCACCATCTTAAGCGATCTCGCACCATACTGCTCGTGCGTCTGTCTACGGGATTCTTTTATCGTGTTACATATCGATGACAGGGAATTCCTCATCCATTCCACCTCCGTAGAAGGTCTTCAAGTCGGTCCTGATCTGCCTCTCGTCCAGCTACTGGCAGAGATGTCACCGATACCTGTAACATATGCAGGAGGAGCGAGGCGTGAGTGTTCTTCCTTCACTTATAGAATCCTGCTA
This sequence comes from Atractiella rhizophila, assembly GCA_021432655.1. Taxonomy (NCBI): domain Eukaryota; kingdom Fungi; phylum Basidiomycota; class Atractiellomycetes; order Atractiellales; family Hoehnelomycetaceae; genus Atractiella; species Atractiella rhizophila. The sequence continues at coordinate 28,126 of MU271238.1, read as the reverse complement.
AACACTCCGAAGGACAGATCTGAGTGACTTACAGGCAGTAGAGCGTATGAGTGAAGGAAAGGTAGACCTCACATTTGGGAGCGCGCTCGACATTTTCGGTGGGGACGGCATAACGTGGGCAGATTGTGTAGCTTGGAACCATTCAAAACAGGAGACGAATAATGCCGTGAGAGAAGGAATATGATTATTCCATTGAGATTCAAAATGTTGTAACAATACAATGGAAAGCGTTCATTCAATCTTCACTCAACAAGAACAGGGACACAAATTTTGAATATTCTGAAACTTAAAATTCATTCTCAGTTCATTCACTTTCATTCTTTAGTTCGTAGCCGGAGTTGTTGAACATTGGGGCAGCAAGCAAGCAAGCAGCAAATACCGTTCTTCTCCTTCTTGCGAGGGAGAAGTAATTTAATGACCAATGAGAGGTGCCCTTTCATCGTCCTCAGCAGCGACAATGTTGTCGACCTTAGGTTCCCTGAAGAGGAAGACGACGACCTGTTTTCACAGTCAATCCTCGGCATGTCGTGAATGAGAGAGAAACTAAGGCGTACTTTAACAATCGCGAGCAGTGAGATAATGAAAGCAGCAAGAGCGGCCCAGCGGATGACGTCGACGTGAGAGTTCTGGAAGATGCCCTCGAGGAACCAAGCGATGACAATAGCGCCGGCAACGTCTCCCTTCGCGCTGTGCAGGGCATATCCAATCGATGTAGCCGCAAGCCAAGCGACCGCAATGACAGCGCTGACTTTCGTCCCGACTCCGGCACCATGCGATCCGCTGGCGTCCCGGCCAAAAGCGGTGAAAATGGAGAGGACGAGGATGGCAATCGAATAAGCGTGCCAGAGAGAGAAGGGGAGGTGAACGAAGATGAGATTGGCAGTCGGTGCGGAGGTCGAGGATGGAGCAGACTTCGTCTTCAGGTCATAGTAGGCGGATGAGATGGTGACTGCCGTCAAAAGGGCGAAAATGAAAGCAACAATGGGATGGCCTCCAGCAAGAGTGTATCCAGTGCTGTGCATCACAATCAATCCGACCTGATAAAGCAGAAACAGATAGAAAACTCACATCCCGTTCAGGATACCGACAATGGCGAATTTCCAACCAATCACATCACCGACGGCTTCGGTACCAGCGGGGAAGAACTGAAAGATGACCAACCCAAGGAGGAGGAGGTCGATGATCGTCCATATGTAGAACGTGTGGTCTGAGACGGGCGTCAGGACGAATTATTCTAGCTAGCTAAAGAAAGAAGGAAACAAGGCGTACGAGCAGGGGTGATGTACGTCGTCTTGTGGCCGAAAGCAGGTTCGAAGGACCCATACACGTTCGACGAGAAGAAAAAGAGGAACACAAGAACGTTCACGATCTGTATTACAGGATCCCGAAAAGTACCTTGAGATCCCACCCAGAAGGCAAACCGAGGGAGAAGGACGCACCTTGATAAGGAGATGCTTGCTCGCAGATTCATCGGCCATTGTTGCTTTGTCTGCTCCTTATAATTTACAGGTATGCTGAGCTGCTTCTGCTGGGCTGCTGGTTGGTTGGAAATTGGTGGAAAGAGAAGGGAATTCTAAAATCAAGCGTTTGTTTTTATACTGACGCGTGACGATGTGATGAGAACATGAACAGACGTCATTTTGCGGGACTCTTCGCATTCTTGCTTCGGAAGACAAAAGTCCGCCGGAGTACTGAGTCACTGGAGCACTCAGGCAACCATTTCGCATTTGCTGAAACCACAGTTTTATAGCGTTCAAATTATTCACTCGTATTAGTTGTTGCTCAACCTTTCGAACAGCTTAAAGTCACTTTTGCAACAATAGGTTGGGTTGCTCCCTTGGACGTGCGCGAAAAAACCAACGAAATCGACGAAGTTCTGCGAGGGCACAGATCATCCGAAAAAGCGATATCTAAGGCTACAGAGCGCTCAAACTCCTTCAAGTTTACGGTTTGTAGGACCGAATATCTACAGGAAAACCGGAAAGTGTGTTTGAAAAACGCTCCACTGGTTGCTGTATTCTGAGACCGCGAATACGACACGGACGTGACAATGTCGATGGAAATCCTTTCCCCGAATCCAGCAATGGCCATTTCTCCCGCTCCTGTCCCCTTCGACTCAGCTGATCAGGACATGTCTTCGTCGCCCAGGAAAGAGGTGGATGCTGAGATGACGAATGAGGAAGATGCGGAGGGCGATGAGGATTTGGAGATGCAGAGCGATGGGAAGGGAGAGGGAGAGGTAGAACAGACCGGTGGGTTCGCCGCTGTTGGTGATGAGGAAATGGGAATCGAGGAGACGGAGGGATTTGAGAATATCGTATCCTTTGATGAAACAACAGTTGGAGGAGAGGTGGCGGAGTATGCTCTCGTTGATGCAGAGGGTGCTGGAGGAGAAGGAGGAGAAGGAGCCGGTGCACCAGAGGCAACCACAGTAGAGACTGAGAATTCCTTCGTTGAGGTCTCTATTCACAATTCCACGACGGACGAGGCGGCGGTTGCAGCTACTGTTCCTCTTCCCCCCATTTCTCTTCCGGTGTCAGATGCCCTTCTCGCCGCCACAACAGTAGCCGAGCCAACGCCTACAGTCACAGTCTCGGAACACCCAACAATCCAGACAGCAGCATTACCGGCGGGAGTTGCTGATGACACCCAACCCGAGGACGGAGAGCCAACTACCGAGCCCGTCGCTTCCACCTCGACACTCCCACCGCCTTCAGAACCCCTTACCTCCGTCGCAGTACAATATGGCGAGCACAAATACGTCCTCTTCTTGCCGACGGTTGACTCCTTCTGGTCAGCTAACAATATCCCCGTACTCTTTTCTTCAGCCGAAGATCAGGAGCTTTTTTACAGTCCTGTGGCGGAGTTGATGGACTATCTGAGAGGAGCGCTCGACGGGGAGGGGGAGGAGTTTAGAGTCGTAAGGGAGGGAGAGCGAGAGATGAAGCTCACATCGCAGGTGATGGGCTTGGAAATCGGTGAGGTGCGCAATTTTGCTTTATTCTGAGGAGTCATACTGACGAATTTTTGCACTCTGCATAGGATAATAATCATGCTCAATCCTACTCCCTTGCAGATTTTGTTCGTGTGTATCACGCCTGCGGAGTGGACGGAATCCTTGTCCTCGAACTCTCATTTGGAGGAGATAGATTTGGAGTGAGTTGGGCGAAATTGGTAGAAAGAATTGCGGATACAGCAAGTGGAGATGGTGTGTCTGGCTCTTCTCTTGCTTGATCTGAGAGATCGACACTGATTATTTATTTTGCAGGTGAAACTGAGGATGTCTACGAAGACGCAGTTGATACTCAGGGGGGAGACATAGCAACGTCAAAGGGTGCGGCTGCACATGTATCAGCACCGCCAGATGAGGTGTCGAAAGATCCAGATCTAGGTTACAATGAAGAAGAGAATTTTGTGGAACATGAGGAGAACGCTCAGGTACCGCCAAGCGCCGAGGTGGAGGGAGATGTTACGAAGGGAGAGGTCGCAGTGGAAGATCACGTTGAATATGCAGAAGAGGAGGAGCAGGAGGTTGAAGAGGGTTTTAATATGACAGGAGAAGGATATTCAGAAGAGCCTTTTGCTACTGAATTGGTTGAAGGCGATGAAGAAGAGTTGGTGCCGTCGACGATTGATAGTGCTACGAAAGAGGCGGAGGATGATGTTGTTGATTACCCAGATGATGAGGTGTTACCTTCGAATGCTGGGGCGACTGATGAGGTTGTGGATTACGAGGAATTGGATGATGAGGGCGATGAGTATCAAGAATTGGACGGCATCACTGTTGGAGGTGAAAAATTGAATGGTCATGGTGACAACGGTCCGTCCTTACATCCTTGTTGGGTGAATGATGTTGACGTGGTGGAAACAGGAACGACCGATTCTAACACTGATGGGATGCAGGAACCAGAAGAAATTCTGAACGAGGGTCCGTCTCTGTTCTCTTTTTCTCTGATCAGCCAGCTAACCAGCGACCATAGTTCTTCACCCCTCATTACCCACCACAACTCTTACCAATCATGGTGCTTCGCCGCCTGAGGTCGTCGAGTTGCACACCTCCACAGACCCCTCTACGTTGCCTGTAACAGTTCCTCTCACTCAGATTCCTCACAGGATTACGCCCAAGAGGTCACGCGATGATTATGAAGCTGACAACGAGGAGGTGGATAAAAATGATGGTAAGAGGAGGAGAACCAGCGTTGATGAAGAGCGTACGTTGCCCACCAGCGATATAACTGGAATGAAAACTGATAGGTGATGCGCAGGACAAGCGATCTGAAGGATCACAAGGTTCACGATCGGTCTAAAGGATCGAAGAGAACATCGCGATTTCATCACCTTGCATCTCCATCTCGACAATTTTCTTTCACTTCTTTGCTCTGAACTTCTCGCTCGACTAACACAGTCCTTGGAACCTTGTTCCCTGGCGGACGTCAGCGACTATCAAACCATTCTCTTCCCAGTGGCCGTCTACCTTGACATTCTCGGGTTTCTTTCCTGCTACCCACTCTTCTTTCATCGGGGGTGCTGCGCTTCGAGTTGTTCCTCGATTTCAAGCAGTGTTAAAAATACGCTTTAGAAGACTACTCTGATGAGCGTACATGCGCCTGGACCAAGAGGATGGCATGGCACCAAAGGTTAAGTACCCTTCCGCTAGTCAGTGATCGTTGACTGTGGACGAGGATTTTACAAAAGTAAGTAGACTGAATACTAACATTTCCCAGGAAATAATATCTCGACCAAATCCACACTCCCGCCTACTTTGTTCTTTCATCTTGTGCAAACCATTTTCCCCTTTCATCCTTGTTTTTCATGCTTCCCCTACGGCGCCACCAACGGTGATTTCACCCGGGATGGTTGGTTGCCCTATTTCGTTATTATTTGCATGGGTCATATGTCGTTTTAACAAGTTTCCATTCTTACTATCATCATGATGTGCTACTGCAACTAACCGCCAGATATCTTTGCAGAATAACCCGACACCAAAGTAAATAGAGCGCGAGACTGTTGATGGTTGTGGTAGATTCCACTTCGAATGCTGAACTATGGAATTTGAATTTGGAAAACGTCAAGCACCGTCACGCCAAGGCAGAAGCATTGCTGACTACTGTAACTGTGCGTTGGCCTCCAGTTACTTCCCTCCTCGGAACAAAGTTCATAACCTTAATACTGCGAGGTGGAAGCAAAGAGTAAGAGTGCGTGGTCAAGGCATGACAACAAGGGTTTTGACCCTTGTTGGTGAGAACAAAGAAACTGAATGAATGCGCTCGTTCATGGAACAATAAAGGGAGCAGACGCACGACCTTTGAGCGTTGCTCCCACATCCCACAAAGCCAAAGCGACATGTCAGCCTCCTCCACCTCCTCCAAGACCTTCACAATCCCAAGCTCTCAAATAGCACCTGGGTTACTCCACCAGTCACTGCGACCTCCTTCGCTCACTTTATCCTCCGAACGGTCTGAAGAACGGAGGCGACGATCAGATGCGCCTGTGCCTCCTTCTCCTTGGAAGGTGCAGGAGTTTCAAATGACCAAACTTCCCACATTAATGGAGGAGGTCACCATGGATGAAAACGGGACTAAAGGGGACAAACCGAGCTTGAGGAAAAAGAGGATTTCAAAGGAGAAGGATTCGAGCCCACGGAAGAAGACAACCGCCGTGAGTGAGCTCGAAAGGCTCAAGGGTCCTAGTAATGGAGCGATTGTTCAAAAGAGAAAGAAACAGGTTCGGGACCAACTTTTGCTTCCTTGCTGCATTTCTCTGACTTGAATGAAGGGTGAAGCTCCAAGAACAGTACATATTCATTGATGGGGTATTGTTCGTGTCTGTCAAATTCGACGAGCCTGTCAAATTGGCCTGTGCATGGATGCTAGTAAATGCCACTGTGCCTCAATAATTTACATTCACTGGACACCTTCCTCAGTATAATCTATCCTGACGAAATCTTCGTCCAACTGCCCAAAGAGATAGTAATAGAGAAGCTAGCTGCCCTTTGAACAACTGCTAAGCATGTCCTGAAAAATCGGAGTGGCAAAGTGGTCAACGTAGAGGTTAACCAGTGTACAGAACAAAAGTCAAGGCGACAAATTGTATCATCAAACACTTGATATGTCCCTCTCGGAAAGTCAAGACCAACTTGAAGGGATTTGGAAAATGCGAACAAGACAGAACTTTAATATTAAGGGATGCTGTGGTATGTACTTCTTTCCAACACAGCACCTGCACAGATTGGCCGTGATGCAACGACAAGGGCTACCATACCAGATGCATTCACAATTCAAAAGTTCAAGTGTCTGCCAGCGCGTGGCGGCGATGCTCCACCAGCTTATTTCAAAATTGAGAACGAAACAACTCCACACATCTACAGGCACAATAACGGCGACTGTCTGCACTGAAGACACACGCTGCCTCACACTCACTTTCTTCCTGCGGCCTACGGTTCAACCTGGATGATCGACCGCTGGCGGTCTCTTCGGGCTTTCTTGGATACCTCAATAACCATTCCAGTAACCATTCCCATACCCCTCCGTGAACTTTCCTTCATACAACTGGCAACCATGGCTTCCTTTTTGCAGAAGCCTCATGAGCAATACGGTTATGGAGATGCCGTCTCCGCATCGTCGACGCGGGGTATAAATACGTCCGAACACCTTCTGCGGGGACTCTCGCTGTCCCTTGTAGAGCTTGTGAGGAATACTGGTACAAGTTGGGACAAAGCAAGATGGAAGTAGTACGAGAAAATGGGCTAATTGTCTACAAGTCACCTTGGGCTCTCCCTGTCGAGGTGCCGGAAAACGTGAATGCTTACCATGCTCTGAAGGGTGATCCAACAGGTACTTGGACATTTCATGACAGGAGAAAGTGAAAGGGATTGACCTAATATCGTTAGACGAGCGGTTCACTTCGACAATTCCGACATGGATTGATGGGTTGACGGTTTGTATTGTCACTAACCCGTCCGGAGTCCAAGTCTCAACTGTGAATGGTACCAGAGAGAATCAATTACGCTCCAGGGTCAGTTTCAAAGGGCAGAATACCTCGGACGCGCGCTTCTCACTATCCCTTCAATCGCATCTTGCAAGGAAGATGCCGCGCCAAAAACGATTGGGATTCTGTCTCCAAACCACCTAGACTATCCGACAGTCGTTATTGCATCACTGCAGATTGGAGTACCATTTGCGGCTATGAGCAGTGCTTCTAAAGTGCTAGAGGTTTGTCTCTCCCGTCCTTTTCTTTTACTTTCACCTGAATGGACAAATGCAGGTAGAGCATTTCATTAGAACAGGGAGCATAACAGCCATCGTTGTCCACCCTTCTCTCCTTCGCACAGCACTTGCTGCTCGTTCAGCTTTTAAACAGCACATTCCAATCGTGTTGATGGACAACGATCCTCAGGAGGACTTTCCCACTCTTCCGCAGCTGGTCGAGAAGGGCAAAGGGTTGAAACCACTTCCACCAGCAACTGTACCCAAGTGCAAACTGGCTTGGGTTGTCTTCTCCTCTGGTTAGCTTATTCAAAGTTAAAAGACATAAAAGGATCTGACATGAGATGGTTAAAGGTACAACTGCGATGCCCAAAGCGGTTCAGATCACCCATCGGAATGTGTTGGCATACCTGTTGTCAAACAAGACCTATACGGAGAAATCGATTGAGGCTGTGAGTAACTTCTCACATGTTCTCACACCAATAATCATCCAGTCTCGTATAGACGCTTTCGATTGGTCAAAAGCCAGCCATGGACCCTTCCGAACGGACGATAACTCTAGGTTTCTTGCCCAGTTCGTCTTCCTCCTTTTAGTCGACCGTCGTTTACTTTCGGAACGTGCAGTGTATCATGCTTTCGGTCTGCTTTACAACTGCGTCCGCCCGTGCCTTGTTCCTACCACCAACATTATCACGTCATCGTGGAACATCTCCAAGGCACTCCAGAACATTGAGCATTACAAAGTCAATTTCCTTGCCATCGTCCCCACTATCGCAGTGCAGTTAATACATTCCCCTCTGGTGAAGAAGACCGATCTGAGCACAATCAGGGGTTTACGTGTGTCTCTTAGAATTCGAATGCACTCCCTGCAGATGTGGCTGATAAACATTACATGGATAGTGTGCGGTGCGGCCTACCTCTCGCCGGAGATGAGGGCCAAGTTGGAAGACGTTTTGACGGAACGTGGAGCTGGAGGTGGGAACGGAATTAGGCTGAAAGCCTCGAACGGGTGCGTTCGTCCATGCCTGTCGTGCCTGAGGATGGTGGATGACTGGGAAGCTGCAGGCATGGGATGTCAGAATGTGTGGTCGCCTGTGCATCAGCCGCGATCGAAGGTTGGACTTGCTTTCTTTCATTTTCTTTCTCTCACTTAGTTTCGATCTCTAGGAATGAAATGTGGACCTTCCCCAGTCGAAGCCATTGGAGTCCTTATCCCGGGTCTGGATGGACGTATCGTTGATCCAGAGACGGGGAAGGACATTCCATTGGGTTCTGGGAAGGCTGGTGAACTGCTCCTGCGTGGACCACAAGTGATGCTTGGTTATGGCGACCCGAAAGCTAACGAATCTGCGTTCGTATGGGAGGGAGGATCGAGGTGGCTCAGGACTGGGGATGAGTTCAAGTTGGATGAGAAAGGGTTTCTCTGGTACTCTTCTGTTTGAAGTTTCACGCATTTGGGGGCACTAAACGAAACTGTAGGTACATGGACAGACTGAAGGAGGTGTTCAAGTCCAAAGGTTCGCATGCGTTTCTATCTCTCGTGATAGACCTCACTCGGCGAGCAGGACTGCAAGTGACGCCGACAGAAATCATTGCTGTGATCAATCAACTTCCCTTCGTCTTCGACTCAGCTGTAGCAGGGATGCCCTCGCAAGACCCCGCAACAGGAGAAGAAGCATGGGCTTGGGTTGTGCTCGAGGAAGGCGGAAAGAAGATGGGTGAGGCGAAGGCGAAGGAAAGGATCAAGGAGGCGGTAAAGTCAAAGTTAGCTAAGCACAAATGGTTGAAGGAGGTCATCATCGTATGTCCATTAACTCCAACTTCTCTCTCAGTAATTAATCTTGGACTGATAACACATCCGGCATTAGATTGATGCGATACCCGCCGTTCCATCCGGCAAGAAACTGACAAGACAGCTCAAGCAGGAGGCACTCAATAATTTGAAACACAAGGCAAAACTATGAGGAGGCTCCTTTCACGCTCGAATCGATGGCTTTAGACAGGCTCTAACCGCACAGATTTCGGTTCAGATTCAGAGCTGCTGTACTAGAATCAGATTTGACTGCTCTGACAAATAATGTACCATGACATGATGGAAGGTGGCCTATCTTGATGACAATCTGACTCGGACCTGATCTGACTGCATGGTGTATTTCGAAATAACGAAATAACGTGAGAAAATCGTGGACACTTTGTCACGTGATTTTACAAGTTTGAAGACCTTTCGGCTCCGTTCGGATCCGTTCCTTACATCGGAATGAGGAGGAGGTATTCAGAGTAATGGCACGGAAGAACCGATTCAATCACGCAGCTCCTCACTCGTCTCAGTCGTTAGGAAAGTGATTGGCATCATGAGTAGTACGAGACGCTTCGTTTACTTTTATGATAGTATATGGTCAAGCCATCACTGCATTCAACAGCTTACATTCATTTTTTCACTTCAATTCTGCCGTGTCCCGCGCATACGTGCTTTGCTCCATGGCTATGGTAGCGAGCGAGGCGTTCGGGTCATTGATCAATCATCAGTAGTCTGAGTATTCAATGAAAACAGGAGGTTCCTGGCGCCTGTCCGAGCTCAGCAGCGATTTGTCATGCATTTCCTGCGGGACATGGATAAGAGGGTTTCGGACAGGCATTCGGGTTCGATTATCGAGGCAGAAAGGAGGTGGTCATGGTGGTGTCGTTTTACGTTTTTGTTCAAGTTTACCTTAGCCTATCGCAGGCAGAGCGTTACATAAGGCCATCTTCTTGTTCACATCGCTCTCCATCTTACTTCCGCTTATGAGCTTATGCGCGACATGTTGAATGCTGACCAGAACACAAAATCATGCCGCCGTGGATCGGCATATAAAACGTCCACCTTTCTTTTCGTTTCGACACCTTTGCCTTGAGTTATCAAGCGTTTGCCACCTCAAATCACTAGTCACAGCTCCCTCGAACTGACTCGCTAGAGCTTATATCTGTGACTTGGTCCTCGGATAAGAACAGAGCAGTTTGGTGAGCGTTTTCATCTCTTTCTTATCTCCCATCTACGTACGTAACAAACTCGAAGCGAGAGTGAGTTGCCAGTGCAGCAGTTTTCAGTTGATTGGACATCGGTGGACACGGCCAGTCGACCGCAAGCAGTCTGAAGGATTGCAGCGGCAGGGAGACGCGTCTATGCTGCCAATTATCGAGTTTGTTGGTGGCAGGAATCGAGTGCAGGAAAAGCGGGGTCTCATGCAGGACAAGACAGTATTTCGTGAACCAAAATCCCCGCGTGCTCGATAAAGCCGACACTTGTTCGGCCATAACTCATAATCAGCCTCCGGCTCCTTCCATAACACGGATGTGTCAGCGAGACCAAAGACCATCCCGCCCGAGCAAGCGAGTGGAGGGGATGGAGTGAACTCTAACGGTGGCGTTGTCAGCGCAGATAATTGCCGAGGATGCTTAAGAGCGGCTCCAGCCGTCTCGTGCTTTTATTTCCCTTCAATTAGAATTAGACGCTCTGTCGCCGCCGCTGAATACGTTGATTCGCGCCAGTTGCTGACGATGGACCGGTGGCCCTTTTCATAGATCCCGATACAAAGTCTCTTCGATATAACGCTTGCCTGGGAGACAAATAATGCCCGTCGTTACCACGTCTCTTCCAGTCGCCTCCGACACCCCTCGCCCACATCCAAGCGTGCTCGAATCCACCACTGCAGCATCGAAACAAACAATCTCACAACTCACGCTTATGGCTAACAAAGTCGGATCAGCATCTCTCTACGCCCCTCAATTCTACACTTCACCAGCTGCCTCCATTCTCCAATCCTGTGCACCTTTTGAAATGCCCCCTCTGCCACCAACAATCCGTCCTAACTCACAAACTCAGCCCATCAACATGAAAAGTCCTCGTTCTTCGTTCTCCCAACAATCCGTCCGAGCTCCCTCTCCCTCTGCGTCGTCCGTCGTCTCCAAGCTGGACGAATCAGCATTGTTGTCTAGTCGCGCTTCTGGTTCAGAGGAGGAAGGAAAGGATGAAATGGACGTCGACGCCAGCGTAGGGGCAGCGGGAAGCCCAGACAGTAATACGGAAGTGAAGGAGGAAGAAGGGGATCACCTAGCAGACGGAGATGATTCCAAAGGGAAAGGGAAATTGGTTCGCCCGCTCAAGAATACCAGTATGTTGTCTCTCAAATGAATTCGTTCTCTGTTAATGTGTTTCATAACGCATAGAACGAGCGGCACAGAATCGGGCTGCACAACGTGCGTTTCGTGAGCGAAGAGAAGCTTACGTCAAAGAGCTCGAGCGACGTTCTCAACAACTAGATGCATACAGCACACGCGAAGCCGTCCTCGTCAACCGTATCAAAGAATTGGAGACGTCTATCATAAGCACGTTGCACAACGTGCGTTTCGTGAGCGAAGAGAAGCTTACGTCAAAGAGCTCGAGCGACGTTCGCAACAGCTAGATGCATACAGTACACGCGAAGCCGTTCTCGTCAACCGTATCAAAGAGTTGGAGACGTCCATCATAAGTACGACGGAGAGGGATGTTTGGGAGGATGAGCGTCTGCGTTGGGAGAGGAAAGAGTGCGAGTGGGAGAGAGAAAGGGGACGGTTGCTCGGTGAAGTAGAAGCTTCAAAGAGGGAGATTGAAAGTCTCAAACGACGTCTCACCTTCAACGCCTCGAAGAACTCCGTTGACAAGCCATCTTCGAGTGTTTCCTCAACCTCATTTTCTCCTTCACGTCTACCCCCACTGCCAACGATGACTTTTCCATGCGGTCCGTCCACACCCTCCAGTCTATACGACATCGATCAACGAGACAAGAAACGATCGCGATGTTCGATCGATTCCACCTCTGCCCTCTACCGGAGGGCATCACCCACAAATCCACCTCCTCCCGTCAATCTGGGTGCCAGCCCATCTCTTGGTCGAAGACCTGCAGATGACTTATAACAGCACCTGGGTTTCTTGCTTTTTTTTTTTCGAACAGTATGCAGTTTAAGACAATTTCAGAGAGATTTTCTGCACATACTTTTATCATTTTTCAACAAGTTATTCCCTTCTTTCGCACTGTCTCGACTCTACTCGCATGTTTCGGTTCTCTTCTTCTACTCGTGTGTGATCGGATTCCCTTCCTCCTTTTGACAGGTTTGCAAATTTGCATTCTCATTTAGGAAGCAATTGGTACGAAAGCACTGCTACAAATAATACTGTAAGGGTGCATGGTTTCACCACCAACAAACCAAGACAACAAATATTCATACCAGGATAAATCAAAGACAACAAATTGCATAAACTCGCTCAAATGGCCTTCTTCAAGTCCTCAGGCCCGATTCCCAGAGGTAGAAAGTTGACGTCGCGACATTCTTGATAGGAAAACTCGTTACGCGAAAGAAGGTCCTCGGCGTCAGCGAGAGAAAAAAGGTTCATCTTCGTCGCTGTTTGCTGCTCGTTCTGCGCTCGGTAGTTAGATTGCTGACTCGACGAGGACAGGAAGATCTTACGAGCGAGCTCCACTCAATACCTCGGGCGACGAATTCCAAGTCCTTTGGGATGACTGATGGAAGGACGAGTGCGTGGACTGGCGATTTGAAGGGACGTAAGTCTTGTGTGTGCATCGCGAGATCTTTGCCTGCTTGTAAAGCGGTGGCGATATGCAGCCTTTGACCACGGCAAGCAGGCGGGACGACGACAAAGATCTCGAGGCCAGTATCGTAAAGGAGAACTGTGTCCCGGGGAAGAGAAGGCTCGGATTGTCCATCAAGCTCCTGAAATCTGTCAGCAGACGGAGGAGGAGTGGTGCTGATGGTACTCACCGACGGTTTTCCGGACGCAAATGAGAACAATTTGGGGGATGAGCGTGATTTATTGAAACGCCAGTGCTACAACAAGTTAGAGAACGTTGGCAAAAAAAGAGAATTGTTTCTCACAGAGGCAGACGCATAATCCTCATATTCCAACATTTGCCAGAATATAGGAGGTTCGCGTCCTTCCTCGACGATGGTTAATGTGTCACCGTTCAAGGACCTGGCGTATTGTTCAGCAGCTGCTCGTTCTGCTTGCGACGCTGCCTTCCCGTGCCTCAACAAAGGTGTTAGCTAAAGTCAAATCAAAGATGAGAGAAGAGACATACCAAACAGTTCTCTGAGAAAGCAAGCAAATAACGAACGATGCTGCAGAGGATAGTGCTGCTGCTTGAAGGGGTACTTCATCAATAACGACTCCGCCGAGGTGCGCTCGCACGCAGTACATGCCACTGTTCAATGGGTCGAAATGATCTCGATCGCCCTAACAAGGAGTTCAGCAACTAGAGTTTGGAAATGGGCCAACTCACATTTCGAGTGATAAGCCGACCACCAATTATTTGAAGCAATTCCGCAGATTCTCTTCCTTGAAGAACTGGAATGATCGTGGCTCTGTATCTTGCGGCTAACTCTCCCAAACGTTTCTTTGCCTTGCCGTCGTCGTGCCATCGCAGGCCCTGCCAGGAGAACACTCTAGTGTTGGCCAACGTGTCCTTTTTGTATCGATGGACGATGGCGATAAGTTCCGACTCGTAGAAAGTAGCTGGATCATGCGGCACTGGGACTGAGGTAGAGGCACTGATCGCGAAGCTTTCGGTAGATATCGTTGTGCCATAGTCAGTGCTGGGTAATGGACGTCTCAGATAGAATGTTTGTATATTAGTCGTGGGCAACCGTCCGATTGGTGGAACTGTCAAGGGATCAATCAGTACAAACGTGATAAAGTGCAAGGACCACTTGTACCTTTGAAAGTAGCATCATCCTGTGCGCTGACCGTTCGTTGAACAGAGAAGCTCTGCTTCGATTTCTGGCGTTGAAGCACAGCGCCACCTGGTGCAGTCATGTCGTCTCTCGCCATCAGTTCCCCAGGCAGAGTGGGAGCAGTAGATCCTTGTTTTCCCCAACTAGACACTGCATCCTTCACGTTCGAGCGATTCGGGATATCTTGTGACAAAGAGGGGGAAGGAGTCGCAGCCTTGAATGTTGACCTAGTTCGCAAGTCGCCGATATGTGAATCTGAGGGCAGAGGGTTCTGTTCTGAAGTGGGGATTGGGAGTGGTCGAGACGTCGGGGTTGGGCTAGGGAGCGGGCGACCTAGTTGATGAGGTGATGGCGGTTGCAGTGGCTGCGGCGACGGGGTAGGCAGCTGCCGTCCAGTTGTGAAAGGGGTAAATGAGTCCGTTGACGTCTTCTTGGGGATAGGCAGAGGCCGGCTGGCTGTGAGGCCTGGAAGGGCGACCCCCTTGACGCTGGAGACAGGCGGTTTAAACGCATCCCCCATCCTAGACGGTGCAGATGTCTGCTTGACCCCGATCGGCGCTTGATCGCCCCATCTAGCTTTGATACCAACTGGAACATTGCTGACAGGAACCGGCGGCTCAGCATTCGTCGCCTGAGGTCGAGGTTCTTCAGGAACGGCTATAGGTTCCTCCGCTAGCGTTGTGGTCGTTTTTGGATGAGAGGACTGAGCAGAGGATCTTTTCGGACCACGAGCTCGCCCTTTCGTCAACTATTTTACAATCAGAGATAGTCTCCGCAGATTTGATCAAGCTTACATGGACGAGAGAGGTTCCTGAGGTGCTTTCTAGTGGACCTAAACTGGGAGACTTCCCCTTCCCCTCATCTAGCCACAATTGCTCCTCATCGTTCCTTGACTTCTCGGGAGGCTCTGCCAACAACGTCTTCGGTTCTTCCTTCTGTTCACCATAGATATCCGCAAGTTTAGGAATACTCGCGCTCTTCTCCCAGTTTTTCAGTGGCGTAGGTTTCATCACACGCTTCTCAGAAGGGCTATCTGGTGGATTACCCCAAGCTCCAAGCCGTTGTTTCACTATATTGCTTCCCTTCAGTCTCGTCAAGCTCGGCGTGTCGTCCTTAGTGGAATCTTGCCTCTGAAACGCAGGTGCAGGAGTGGTGTTGGGCACAAATGCGAACGTGGACCCTTTCGGCGGTTCGGGAGACGAAAGTGGTTTCGACAATCCAACAGCTGGGGCTGGGAGTGGTCGTGCCTCAGAGAAAGATGGCATCTTCTTGGGAACTGGAGTGACGGGAGTCGTCGACAAGGGCTGAGGGGAGGTCGATCGTAGGTCGGTGATACTGTTTTGAGAAGGCGGTTTGGCTAACCCGACGGAGGGAGAAGGAAGTGGCCGACTCTCTGAGAAAGAGGGCTTCTTTGTCGGTGTTGGCGAAGAAACGTTCTCTGAAAACGATGGTGCTTTCTTGATAGTTGATGGAGCAGCAGACACTGCCTGATTTGGTTGGGATTGAGAGTTCCTTCTCGGAGTCGGCCCAGGTGGTAGCGGGCTCTGGACTTCGAGTGACATTTTTTTGACGTGACTTCGAACAAAACCACCTTTCTCCGGATCAGGACGACTGAACGGTGTAGAAGGGGCAGGAGAGGGGGTGGAGGTTTCCGGGGTCTTGGTAAAAGCAGATGGTATCCCAAGCTTTCCCACTGTCCTCCCATTTCCGCTGCTGCCGGCATTCGACAACGCAAAGTCGTCCTTCTCCACCATTCCTTCTAATTTCTCCACCGTCTGCATCATCTTCGGGCTCTTAGGTGCAGGAGCAGACATTCCCATTCCCGGCGTGGGAACAGTTATCGGCGCTGGCGGCGTCATTCCTGGCATTGCGACTGGAGCTTTCGAAGTGGCATGTGCGCTGCCACCCCTCTCATTCGTAGGTTCTACCATGTATTTATTGAGTCGCGCCTTATCAGCTTGTCCACCGATCATATCTGCCAATGACCTTCCCATCGGCCCTCCCCCTCCACCAAGAGGGCCAGGAGCTCCATTCTTTGGCTTCCAATCTATGACGGGGACCTCCAAGTCTTCGTCGGCATTTTTGAGCTTGTGCAATGGCGCCTTCTCAAGTCTTCCACCCATGAAAGTCGCGAGAGATTGCGGCGTAGCTTTATTTCCCCCTGCAGGATTGGCGGAAGGCGTAAACCGTGCTGCCATGTTGCGATTGTTGTTGGGAGTGAGCGATCCGGTGTTGGTGGACGGGTGTGTTGGAGGTTTAATGGGTGAGGAATTCGCACGTGAGCGCAAAGGAGTGGAGGTTGTTGATCTCGGAGGAGTAGGAAGCGCTCGAGCTGGCGTTGAACGGGTAGGAGTTGTCGGAGTGAGAGGTACGGAAGCGAATGTGCTTCTCGTCGGAGAGAGTACGGTTGGAGTTGGGCTTGTAAAAGTAGACCGGGTAGGTGAAGTTGTTATATAAGTGCTTCTACTTGGTGAAGGCGGGGGGAGAGAGGAGCCGTTGACAGAGGATGATGGTGCAGACGACGGCAAGAAAACGCTTTTCGGTGCTGTGAGACTTTCAAACGTAGACTGCGGCGTGGTTGCAAATGTTGATGAGGAGTCGGCTGATGGAGAACGAAGACTGGGCGACGACTGGATGAAGGCTGAATTTGTACGTCGGCGTTCTCGTTCGCGACGGGAAGCTTGGATTTCCTTTACTCTGTATGAGTGTCGTTTCAACAAGTTTTCAAGTCAAGAAAAACAGTCTGTAAAATATTGATAAAACAAGCTGCTTAAAGTGCTCATTGCTTCGGCATTCACCCCCATTATCGATTTTACATGTTGAGAAAGCTTCTATGTAGAGCTTCATCGATTGGTAAAGTCGTTCTCATTCCAGGGGCTCGAGGTCTCTGAGCCTTGTAGATTCAACTGTAGCTTGACATGGAGACTCAAATGACTGGAAAACGCTTGCTCCCAATATGTTCAGCATTGGTTAATGCTCAGGAGATGAAAGATTATTTCTCCGAACAGAGGGAACGCAGAAGGTTTGCAATTGCAGTATTGTATGGTAACTGCCGCGTCGCTTGCCTTCGAACCTCCCAAAATTATAGGAATCATAGCGAACAACGTCAAGACTCGAACATTGGAGATTATGCTCTTCGATCTATCGTCCTGCCAATCATGCGGCCTCGAACGACGTTCATCCCTAAATCCTAATATCGAAACACTAACCGATTTCAGTTTCTCGTTCTCGTCCTGGATTACTTTATCACCCCTATCCTGCAGTTCTCTGACTCTCTTAACCCAGTCGCCTAAGTGCCCCCTGGAAGGGTCTTCTGGTATCAAAGGTATCGAAACTGGAGTCCTGAATGCTGAAGTGGGACGGAAAGGAAGGTCCATCTACGTCCTGATGGGTGCGGACATCGATAGAGCTGTTCCTGCTGACAGGCAGTAGATTTGTCGATAACTACCGTGGTAAACACCTTCGTTTGCGGTGTTTCTCCGCGGAACCGAGAATATGATTACACGTGATTGTGTTTTCCTCTCCCTGCCTTGCATGACCATCTTGACCATTCTACATCTCCCCACCTGAGAAGCGAAGCTGTTACGTTCCACGGGGACGAGCGGGCATGCTGTGTTATAACAGCTTTTTTCTTAGAACCACTTCGTTGCGCACATGTGCAGTCACCGTCATAAGCTATATAGCTATGTTCAAGTCTGCTTCTCAAACCTGAAGACCCGACGAGCCTAGTAATCGATACCATCTTATCGATTGACTGATTCTGCAATCTGAATGCTCTCAGCGATGATCGATCCAGATCCCCCGCTGGCGACAATGATTGAGGGCAAGTTGCTACTCTTCGAACCTCGGGAAGCGTTCAAGACTATACTTACTACTGTACACTGTTTAGCGTGTCCCTTTCTGTTTTTCTACATCGTTCACACCACCTCCACTCAAACCCAATGCTCCCCACCCTCCTAGCCCTTCATCCAAGTGCCTTCTCCGCACCAACTGCGTGCTCGCCGTCGTCTTCCCATTGCAGAGAAGCATGTATCCATCACACCTTCATTGTTCGTAGCCGACTGGTTGGTGCGATGGATCACGGCCACAACGGTCAGAGGTGTGCTAACGCATCAATCTCCCAGGAAGTCCAGTATGGTTTTTCGCAGGGGCACGAGAGAAAATATAAAAGCTGGACAGGACGCAGAGATCGCTATGCCCACTTCGAAAACCATCTTGTGGTGAGTGAAAAGGCGAGATGAAATTGTCTCTAGGCTTTGCGTCCGCTCTCTTGCAAGTTGCAGGTCTTTGGGCCTCCAAAGTTTCTGCGGCGCCAAGGATAGTTTGGGGAGACGACATCCCTGGATCTAGTAATCATCTGGCGACCAGACAAGCTAATACTAAGCTGTCAGTACTTCTATCCCTCTGTTTGATGAACAATATTGATGGGAAACTGCAGAGTATTCGCGCATTTTATGGTACATATTTCTCCTCTCCTCTACTTCATGTTTGGTCTCACGTGTTACAAGATTGGAATTGTAAGCAACAGAGGTAACCTGTCAGATTCACATTTCGACAATGTTTGCTGAAATAAAGGGTAATAGGCAGCCCCGCAGACTTCGATAAGGGTAAGTTATTTTTACTCCATATCTCTGACAAGGTGTTAATACGGATATGAAACAGACATCCAACTTGCAAAATCATATGGAATCGATGGTACGCCCCTTTTTCTGCTCCTCTTCAGCTTTACTAACGTAAATTTTAGCATTTGCGGTTCGTTGCTATCCGCGTACTCCTTAATGTCGCTCACACAACCACAAATTTAAGTTGAATATCGGTGTTGACCCGTTCGTATCATCCTTGCTCTTATTCAATCCTTGGTGTTTACGTACGGAAAATGCAGGTACACGGATGCTCAGTTGACGAATGCTTTTCAATCGGCCGTAAACAATAACTTCAAGGTCTTCATCTCCTTCGATTTCAACTGGTATGTCCCTCCCTAACTATTCATCATTTCTGCCAGCTCAATTTTATCCCAAGGTACCACACGAATCAGGTACGCTTGGCAGTAGCTCTAGGTTGGCATGATTTTTACGACCTATTCCTCAGCCCGTGGATGTCGGCAACAAGGTACATCGTTTTCTTCTCTTATTTATATGGTCCTCAAGCAATGTGGCTTATAGATCAAACAATACGCGTCCTACGCGTCTCAACTCAAAATCAACAATAAAGTCGTGGCCTCCTCCTTCTGGGGAGATGGAATCGATATCCAGACCATTAGGAACACAGCTGGAATGGACTTATACATAGGATTCAACTTTCAGAATCCTTCCGTTTGTAAGTAACTCTACTGCTCCCCATTACCTCTCCATAGGAGTCAGAAGTTTAACTACCATGTAGCGAATTTTGCACCCCTTGATGGCGCGCTCAACTGGTTAGGTGTGTTTCATCTTCGCTCCGTGATCACTTTCTGACGGAGTTCACATTGGCAGGATGGGACAACAATGTGAGTTCGCAAGCACAGTCTTGTGCTTTCCCTCCTCGCTGATATCTGGATCAAGGGTCACAACAAGGCGCCTGCGCCTGATGGACATGATCTTGTGTCTGTAGAGCAAGGTGATCAGACCTACATCAATGCTTTGAACGGAAAAGATTACTGGGCTCGTACGTTCATTTCAGCGTTCTATCTCATTCACATGTCGATGCTGACACGTCATATTTTACATTTAGCTGCCTCAGCCTGGTTCTCGTACGCTTTATTCGCCATGACACGAGTAAGAAAGGCTAATATTTCCTTCTTAGCACCCATTTCGGAAACGAGGTCCCTTATTCGAAGAATTGGGTTTTCCCTGGCGATAACTTGTGGTACAGAAGGTGGGAGAGGATTCTCGCGATGAAGCCACAGTTTGTCGAGTATGTCTTCCTGAATCACTCCTTTACCTCGAGTTGACAGTTTTGCTTTAGAATGTCTGCTTTCCCCTTAAACTAGGAGGTTCCTGTGTTGACCGCCATTCAGCGTCACTTGGAATGATTATGGCGAATCTCACTACGTGGCACCTCTCAGCTCTCCTCATACAGATGATGGTAAACTGTTGTGTCATAAAACCGTCAACGTGCTAAATTGTGGTGACAGGTGCATCGAAATGGGTAAACGATATGCCTCACACAGGCTGGCTCGCTATGTCGAAACCATACATTCAAGCCTACAAGGCCGGTGCTTCTAGCGTTGCGAGCTATATTCAGGACGAAAAAGTGGTTTACTGGTGCGTTCTTCGGTTTAATGAAGAATGAAATGTTGAGACGATGGCAGGTACCGCCCCAATCCTCGAGATTTGAACTGTGATGCCACCGACACGACTATGGGATCGGCTAACAACGTAAGCTCATTAGCTCAAACACTTGGTTGTTGTTAAGGAGAGCATAGGATTCTGGAAACTACTTTAACGGCAGACCTAATGGATGGCAATCGTTACAAGTAAAGCCCTTATTCTGCTCTGCTTGTATGCTTATTGATTTCCGATTGTAGGATCAAGTTTTTGTTGTTTCCTTGCTCAAATCTCCAGGAACAGTGCTTGTCCAGAGTGGATCGACTGCCTACAGGCGAGTTGTTTTACCTCCATCATCTTTCTTGTTGGCGCTGCATGCAGTTATCCAGCCTCAGCGGGTGCCAACTTTTTTGCCCTCCCGATGGCCGTTGGTAGCCAGTCGTTCTCCCTCATCAGGAATGGTGCAACTGTCTTCAGTGCAACCAGTTTGAAGCAAATTACGAACACTTGTAACCACTTTCCCTTTACTAGCGTGTCATACATTGATCTTCTCTCCAGGCATCTGGTCAGCATATTGGATTTCTCTTGAGATCAGAAAACCGACGGTATTCTGACAGTGGTATTTACAACTTCAACGCGTACGTCGGAACGGTACCTGCCGAACAGATCGATAGTCTTGTAGCTCCCGCTTATGGCATGTGAGTATATTCTTTTGGAAATAACGTTTCAATTCTCAATCAACTATAGGTTTAACCAAGGCTTGAGAGGTGTGTAATGTGCATCATTTTCCCCCTTTGTTGATTTCGTGCACAGTGGCATGCGATGCCAGGCCTTCACTCTCCACAACTCCAGCCACTGTTGCCCCTACAACTACGATTACGCTGACCGGGACTGGAGGAGGAACTGGGCCAACCCAACCTCCAGACACCTCCACCACGGTTTGTATTTCCAACATCCTTTCCCTTAATGACCAGACTTTGCAGACGACGACCACAACCACAAGTACTACGACCACTACCACTCCTCCGCCTGGCAATGGCGGCACCTCAAAAATAACTTTTAACGTCAATGCGCAGACGTTCTGGGGAGAGAATATCTTCCTTACCGGAAATATTGATCAGCTGAGCAACTGGAATCCGTATGCCGCCATCGGGTACCTAGTTCATAAACACTTCTTCGCCCAACGCTGATCCTGCTTGAACAGTCCTCTTACGAACCCCAACTATCCCATTTGGACAGTAACAGTAGAGGTGCCCGCCAACACGGCGATCCAGTATAAGTATGTCTCCATTTGACCTTTCGAACTTTCCTTGATGCTTTTCTCGCAGGTATATCCGAAAGGTTGAGCCGTACAGTAACGGGCAACCAGTTACCTGGGAAACTGATCCGAACAGAGTTGTGACGAGCCCTGCTCAAGGCCAGACCATCACTGTCAATGATACTTGGAAGTAAAGTGTTGGATTCGGAGAGACAAGGAATAAACAAGGAAAGGAATAGTGTCGTATTTTCCCACAGCTGGCCCTGCAAACAAGCAAACAGTTCTCAGTACTTTGATGATACTTCCCTTGATTTCTCTGCCGTTGAACAGGTAAATTAAAGGGAGAACTTCGTCCTCCACTCTGCTGCCATTAGTCCGATCTGCTCGTGCCGCAGAAGCCACGCTGTTCAATTTGGCTGATTCAGACGACATCAGGTCGCGCCACAGATGTCATGAAATTCCTTCATAAGCAGTCTTGTGGGTACGCAGGAGCATAGTCCGCATTGATAGCTAGCGAAAGGATTTCAAAAGAGTTCTACGAGTCCTACTTGAAGGTCTGAACCAATCTGGACAAGGCGCGAATGGCAGCTACTACTACTCAGCTCCTTCCTTCCGCACGATCCTTGAAGAACACGACGAGCCCAGCAGAATTGAGCAATCTTGTTCCCTTTGACGATCTCGTTGCCTCAAAAGCCGTCTATGATCAAAGGACTACTCCTGATGGACTCATCAACGTCTTTGGTGCAAAGAGCTACCTGATGTTAGACTGGGTGAAGGAATGGTGGTCGAAAGAACAGGATGATTTTGAAGTAGATAACAGTAAGGAAATGACTTTAACCTGAGACAGCAATCAATATTCAAACATTTATTAGCATTGCCGTATGGCAACCGATTCGGCTCTGACGTATTGAAGCAATCTCTGGCGAATATTTTCAATGGAAACTTTCAATCGAAAGTACCAGTCAAGAGCGAAGAAATCATTATCACATGTGGAACCACCCCGTTGATCAACTTGCTTGGTTACACTCTCTTCGAAAGTGGAGGTGTGTAATGCATTCGTCTCTCTTCAGAACGAAAGTTATCAAAATCTGGTTCTAGACGCAGTCATGATGCCTTGTCCGAATTTTAGCGGTTTTCAGGCCAACATGGAGATCAGAAACGACGTTGAACTTGTCAAAGTGCCAACTGATTCGGATCCTCAAATCGAAGACCAATTCGCTGCTTCTTCTTCCGATGCCTTTATATCAGCTTTCGACAGGGCATACAACTCTTACGTGCAAGAGGGAGGAAAGATCAAAGCGGTCCTCACGTCAAATCCCAACAATCCTTCAGGTCGATGTTATTCTCGAGAGACTTTGAAAAAGCTTATCGCTTGGTGCACCGAGAAGAAGATACATTTCATCTCAGACGAAATTTATGGGCTCTCTTCATTTGCCAGCGAGGGGATGGACACCTTTACAAGGGTTCTGAGCTTGGTAGAGGAGGACAGCGAGGAGATGAAGCTCGGGAATATCCACGCCTTCTGGGGAGCTTCAAAAGGTGCGTCCTTTCCTGTTGATAATGCAATGCAAACCACATCCTGGGAGGAACTAGATCTAGGCATGGGCGGTCTTCGTGCTGGTTTCTTCGTGACGCGGAATCGACAGCTTTTGAAGGTTCTCACACCATTGCAATGGTACGTCATACCAACTCATTTCACAGTCGTTTTCCTGGAGCGCTTTCTGTCTTCTTCTCGCTTCAACGAGTACGTCACTACCTTTCGAGCTCGCCTCGAAGAAGGATACAAACGTGTTACCTCCGCTTTGAGAGAGAAGAACATTCCCTTCCATCCTTCCAATTCGGGGCTATACATCTGGCTTGATTTGAGTCAATGGTCGAAATATTTTGAGGGAGGCCTGAAGACTGAGAAGGTAGATGATGGCGAGGTCAAACAGAGTAAGCAAGTGAAACTGTTGAGATGGATAGTGGAGGAAGGAGGGGTATATTTTCCAACAGGAGAGGTCTGTCATCCCCCACGTCTTTTAGTCCTTCTAAGCTCACAACCGAACAGGAATTTCATTCCAATTTAGACGGACATTATAGGTTTGTGTACACCGCGGATATATCGACGTCTGTGGTTTTGGTTGACAGATTGCGAAAATGTTTGGATAAGCTCGAGAAGGAGAAAAAAAGTGTCTTTTAAGGAGTAACGCAAATGCTACGTCAGGCGAATGGGAATAAATGCCAGCTTTTCTAACCAGGCTTGCATGACAGAGTGGACGCTTCAATTGAGAATTCAACGATCTTTGGCCCGCTCATTTGAACAGGTAAATTAAAGGGAGAACTTCGTCCTCCACTCTGCTGCCATTAGTCCGATCTGCTCGTGCCGCAGAAGCCACGCTGTTCAATTTGGCTGATTCAGACGACATCAGGTCGCGCCACAAATGTCATGAAATTCCTTCATAAGCAGTCTTGTGGGTACGCAGGAGCATAGCCCGCATTGATAGCTAGCGAAAGGATTTCAAAAGAGTTCTACGAGTCCTACTTGAAGGTCTGAACCAATCTGGACAAGGCGCGAATGGCAGCTACTACTACTCAGCTCCTTCCTTCCGCACGATCCTTGAAGAATACGACGAGCCCAGCAGAATTGAGCAATCTTGTTCCCTTTGACGATCTCGTTGCCTCAAAAGCCGTCTATGATCAAAGGACTACTCCTGATGGACTCATCAACGTCTTTGGTGCAAAGAGCTACCTGATGTTAGACTGGGTGAAGGAATGGTGGTCGAAAGAACAGGATGATTTTGAAGTAGATAACAGTAAGGAAATGACTTTAACCTGAGACAGCAATCAATATTCAAACATTTATTAGCATTGCCGTATGGCAACCGATTCGGCTCTGACGTATTGAAGCAATCTCTGGCGAATATTTTCAATGGAAACTTTCAATCGAAAGTACCAGTCAAGAGCGAAGAAATCATTATCACATGTGGAACCACCCCGTTGATCAACTTGCTTGGTTACACTCTCTTCGAAAGTGGAGGTGTGTAATGCATTCGTCTCTCTTCAGAATGAAAGTTATCAAAATCTGGTTCTAGACGCAGTCATGATGCCTTGTCCGAATTTTAGCGGTTTTCAGGCCAACATGGAGATCAGAAACGACGTTGAACTTGTCAAAGTGCCAACTGATTCGGATCCTCAAATCGAAGACCAATTCGCTGCTTCTTCTTCCGATGCCTTTATATCAGCTTTCGACAGGGCATACAACTCTTACGTGCAAGAGGGAGGAAAGATCAAAGCGGTTCTCACGTCAAATCCCAACAATCCTTCAGGTCGATGTTATTCTGGAGAGACTTTGAAAAAGCTTATCGCTTGGTGCACCGAGAAGAAGATACATTTCATCTCAGACGAAATTTATGGGCTCTCTTCATTTGCCAGCGAGGGGATGGACACGTTTACAAGGGTTCTGAGCTTGGTAGAGGAGGACAGCGAGGAGATGAAGCTCGGGAATATCCACGCCTTCTGGGGAGCTTCGAAAGGTGCGTCCTTTCTTGTTGATAATGCGATGCAAACCACGTCCTGGGAGGAACTAGATCTAGGCATGGGCGGTCTTCGTGCTGGTTTCTTCGTGACGCGGAATCGACAGCTTTTGAAGGTTCTCACACCGTTGCAATGGTACGTCATACCAACTCATTTCACAGTCGTTTTCCTGGAGCGCTTTCTGTCTTCTTCTCGCTTCAACGAGTACGTCACTACCTTTCGAGCTCGCCTCGAAGAAGGATACAAACGTGTTACCTCCGCTTTGAGAGAGAAGAACATTCCCTTCCATCCTTCCAATTCGGGGCTATACATCTGGCTTGATTTGAGCCAATGGTCGAAATATTTTGAGGGAGGCCTGAAGACTGAGAAGGTAGATGATGGCGAGGTCAAACAGAGTAAGCAAGTGAAACTGTTGAGATGGATAGTGGAGGAAGGAGGGGTATATTTTCCAACAGGAGAGGTCTGTCATCCCCCACGTCTTTTAGTCCTTCTAAGCTCACAACCGAACAGGAATTTCATTCCAATTTAGACGGACATTATAGGTTTGTGTACACGGCGGATATATCGACGTCTGTGGTTTTGGTTGACAGATTGCGAAAATGTTTGGATAAGCTCGAGAAGGAGAAAAAAATTGTCCTTTAAGGAGTAACGCAAATGCTACGTCAGGCGAATGGGAATAAATGCCAACTTTTCTAACCAGGCTTGCATGACAGAGTGGACGCTTCAATTGAGAATTCAACGATCTTTGGGCAGCTCATCTGCTGCTGAACGAGCAGAGTCACGCAGTTCCTCATCTGAGCCTCAACCTGATCACCTGGCTCCTAAGCAACACCCAGATTGGTGACATTGATGCTCACAAGTTGCCTTCGTTTGGCGGCGAAGTCCACAAGACTCCATCATTGCAGCCTATGTTCTCAACGCCTTGCTTTTCACGCCCGTGTTTCTTGCCAGCCTAGCGACTCCAATACCACGCAATGAAACGACGGCACAAGATAGTAAGAGTAAATAAGGACATGCCAAAATGTCGGAGGCAGAAAGTGATGTGTAAGTGCTAAAGCGAAACATGTTCTCACAGTCCCGTCCGAAAGTGCACTTACAACTGCGACTGTCTGAGACATCCTCTCTACCCAGTTTCCTCCCATAAAAGACCTCGTTCATAACTATTTCTACGTCTTCTGTAAAGCATCGGTTCAGGAGTCCTGCCTGGAGTTGGTGTCCTGTTTCTCCTGCAGTGCACCTGAGTCTCTTCACTCTTCACGTGTCACATTTTGACGCGCCTCCAAACGCGTCGCCAATTTTTAAAGTTCTTGTTATCCGTTTCCCAGATAAAAAGCCCCTTTTCCCAACTCTCTTCCACTTTCAAAACCACCAACTCCCCTTCGACTGTTCTCCTCGTCGACGTTTCTTTCGTACTTTCCAGTGTTTCAACTTCAGTGCTTTCAGTATTTCAGTTGCAGATCGTGTCTCTTGTTTTTTTCGCGAAATCGAGAGAGTTTTACAAGATGACGGGGTCCATGGTTTTGAATATCTCACCGTCTATCGCTTCTCCCCCGAAACAAACCAACCCTCAACGAGAGGCGACGTCAAATTCCAAGTCAGCCTCGAAAGAGGTGATTGAGTGGAGAAGGTCGGTTCAAGATGAGCTCGACGAGGCATTCGAATGGGATCCTACTCCGAAAGTGGCTTCCACAGGTCCGTTTCCTTCCTCTCTCTCCAACACGTTTGGAAGAACTGAGAGCTCTTTTCCTGGAAAAGCGACTTTCCCCGGGCCACCCCAAACTCCTCCAGCCACTCAGCAAGAACGTCTTCTTCAAGTCTTGACTCCCAACACCTCTCCTTCGAAGCAGGTTAGAGAGTGTTCAAACTGCTCCAGAAAGGCTACGAAGACCCTTACGCCTATTCTTCCTTGCAAACACTTGCTGTGCGAAAGGTGCATTAATACTCTTATCAACTCAGCCGCTAATGTTCCGAGGGGGAAAATGGAGTGTGGTCTTTGCAACTTGCCAGTTGAAGGGATTGGAGGACCTGGTGCTATTTCGTTTGCCCAACCTTCTAGGACTTCCGGGTACGATTTAGTTCTTCGTCCATCATGGTTGTTTTGTTTATGGTGCGAGGATGCTAACGATTTCTGGTGGGAACAGAATGAAAACACCTGAGAATAAGGGGCGAGGTGGAACGAAAGCCTCCCCATTCACTCCTTTCACGACATATTCGGGTTCCTGCCGCGCTTCTTTCTCCTCACCCTTCACGAATACGATCCATCCTGGGCTTCCGGCTCCTCCTCCTCTGTTCCCAATCAGGATCGATAACGTATGGCCTTTTCCCAGTCTTCCCCCTACTTTCCTTCTCTTCTCACTTGCTAATCTTCTGTTGTTGCGGTGGACCAGATACCTTGGGATATTTCTTCCGCGGAACTTTTGGCATTTCTGTGCCTGCCTCCAACCGCAGGGACCTGCTTTGTCCACATTATAGCGGATCGAAAGACGTGCCAAACTTTCTCACAATGCTACGTGGACTTCCCGAGCCTCGAACTCGCCCAGGGATGCGTCTTTAGGCTAGACGGGAAGAAGATCGTCGGCAACAAAGATCGTTATGTCAAGGCAGGCAGCGAAGGAAGACCCGTGAGCGTTAGCTTGTGCGGAACGAAGGAAGTAATGGAGGAGGTTCGTCACCTTTTATTCTTTCCATCTTGGAACATGTCTTCCGCTTGGTTATACTCATACTGGGGTGAATGGGAAATAGTTATTTTACAGTTTCAAAAGGGGATTCGGAGAAGACGTGCTCTCCAATGTCGACGAGGAGGATATTTTTTTGACTGGACAGAGACATGAGGTCATCAGGAGGAGGGAGTTAGAGAATCTCGTCATGTTCTGTGGTCTTCAAGTTCGCACTCCTCTCTTCCCATCTTAACTGAATGCTGACCAGAACATAGGCTACGCACGCAAAAAAGATGCCTGAAAGACCGTTCTTGAATCTTGTCAGTGTTGTTATGAAGGTGGGTAATTTTCTTTTATCCTTCCACGAGACGAAGCTGAACGCTTATTACCTCTAGTTTCCGTGGCATATCTACCATTTGTACACCGCGACGAAGAGGGACGAGATCTATCGCGCTTATTATCGCTCGCTCGAACTCTTGATGG